>CAAKHF010024071.1:352356-368449 GCA_901007745.1 Hippocampus kuda | reverse complement strand
GAAACCTTTTTTTTTTTTTCCCCCCCCCCCCCCCCCAATCTTCTTCAGGTTTCTCTTCACAACAGTGGCGTCACATTTGATCGGATCTTTGCCAGCAGGCATCGTGAGATATGCATGTTCTTCTACTCCCACTTCATTTTTGTAACCGCACTTGTCGCTGCCATTTTCTTGTGCCCATCGTCTGCGCCAAATGACCACAATGAGAGTGTGCTTTCAATCCTATTCATGCGCTTGGCTAACATTTTACAACCAAAAAACCAGCAGCTTCAAGTTGGAACTACCATCCTCAGGTTCATTCATGTCCCATAAAGTGAAGTGAGTCAATGTAGTGTTGGAAATCTTAAAACTAAAAACAACAACTCTCACTCCGTTTATAGTCCTGATGTTGACGTGCTGGACTGGATGTGATCAGCCATGAGTAGCTATCCAAAGTGGACACATCTCTGTTCCATTGCCAAGTTATGGTGATAGCAAAAAAAAACAAAATCAAACCAAGGAAAATCATTTCCAAACTTTCTCCGCCATGAATGTGACCTATAGCCAAAGCCGTAGAACTCAGTAGGGGGGGCGGGGGGGGGGGGTAATAAAAAAGACATATTTTCCAATTGGGGGACGAAACCACTGAAATCACGTGGTTGCAAAAATGTGCCATCACATCTCAAGTTGACTGGCGCCCGCCATTTTTGTCTGAGCGGCCAGCTCGGCATCGCAAATGAGAATCGGTTTTTCATGATCTTGCCAGCATGGACAAAGCTGAACGAAATGAAGCGATTTCAAGTGTCTCTGATGAGCAGCTGCAGGACGAGGCTTTGGCCCAAAGGGTCACATGAGTGCTGGGATATGTTTTCAAATGATCCCTTTCCATTTCAAAGCAACTGTGGATTTTCTCTGGAGCGCTCCAATCAAACCTAGTAAAATACCAGACGCAGTTGTATTGAAGAACAACAACGTCATTTGAAATTCACAGCGATAGTGTCGTCTCTCCTGATTATACTCTTAACTACCTCCTGAACATTCGTTAGTTTGTTTGGTTGTCGGGTTGTTGTTTTTTTTTAAGGGCAATTTATCGGCATCTGTGGACCAGCTCATTCGGTGTATCAAAGAACTATTTAATAGAATTTTTAATTGATCATATTAACACAGTTATGGCCCAATTTGGTGCCACAATGAAAACATAAATCATGTAACATATCAAGTAAAATCGAAATGAAAAAAAAAATATTTTTTAATTGATAAGAGCACAATTATGGCCCAACGTCGTCGTGTCACTCACAGAGGCAGCTATTGACGATGGCAAGTGTGAACCACCCAATCTCCATGTTCCCACACTCATTCTCAAACGAAACCGGCGTGTTGTTTTTATTTCTTTTCTTTTTCCATCAGTCTTTTAAGAATTTGAAAACACACTTGCATGCCGAGCCCCAGCGGCGAAAGTGCGATTGATCTGAGTAATGCCAGACTTGCCATTTTAAAACCCAAACCCAAGTATTGATCCCTCGCCTCCCATGGATCTCTGATCAGTGACGTGGTGCCCAAACTGTGCGGAAAGGAGTGTTTGTGCCATTTTTTTTTTTTTATTTCGGGGTTCAATTTTAAATGCTTTATGGTGTTAAATGCTGTTGTCCTCATTGATTTTTTTGAAAGGATTTGGATGCATGCATGAATTAAAAAGAGAATTATCATCTGAACCAGTGTTTAAATTGGAAAGATTGTTGAAAAGGAATAATGATAAAACATCCAAATAGAAGAATGCTTATGCAAAACTTTCTTGTATTAAACATGAATTTATTCTGTTATGAGCTGAGTAGTTTGTAGCACATCATACCACGTACATCCTAACATTTATTTATTCTGTTAAATCATTGGTTTCTTGTAAATAAAAGAAATGTGTGTAAAGTAAACAATTGTACATATACATTTCACACATTTTGAGTGGTTTGGGGAGAGGTGAATTACTTTTTCTACATCTGGCTCATCGTCAACATCGGTGCGCAGTCACCGTGAGTCTGACAAGTTCCTACTCAATATGTTACAAAGAAAAGTGAGATTCATATTTGAGGTGCTATACGATGAACACAAGAGACTGTTGGGAATTCATTCATCCACTTTCATCAAAGAAATGTGTTTGAGAATTTAGGTTGTAGACGGACATCCTGAAAGCCCACCGCTGAGAGGACACTTGAGATTGAAGCAGCTGGTCCAGCGTTGAGCCTCCTGCGGAGAGGTGAGACACACACGTGTCCGGAATATTCGTCCTCCAATGAACATTTTATTGTCGGTTCTCCGACGTTTTGATACATTTATGATGTGAATTTTGGAATATTTTTGTTTTGTTTTGCTCGCCATTCAAGTCTTGAGCTCGGCGTCCTGGAGGAGAGAGATGTTCAAGTCAAACAGAAGCAACTCACAAGTGGATGGAAAACCTTGGTCAGCGAAGGAGTCGTTTTGTCTTTTGCGAGGATTGGATTCTCTTAAGAAAAGGTACATATTTTTTTAAGTCTGTATGTGTGTGTGCGCGCGCTCACTACTTAGGATGGCTCCCACTGCGTTTTCCCAGCAGCCTTGACTGCAACCAATTTCATGAGCCTATTCACATGGGCCCACGAAAACAATTGAAGAACAACACGAAGAAATTTAAATGTCAAAAGCAAACACAGTGAGTTCAAAGTTAAAAACATTTATTGTTGGAGAACTTCGTGTAGGAACAAAAAAGTGCATCATAAACACTGCAGCAACATCATACATTTGCATCGTATCGTAATATTATTCATGACCCGATTTAGTTACGTGCTTGAGTTTCCGCCGAGCCATTCGCTAAAGTGCTTCTCCATGGCCTTTCTGGCGGCCCAGCTGCCGTTGTTCACCGTGGGGACGATCCGGTGCGGGCGCAGCCATTGGACAAAACGCTTCAGCTCTGCAAAGCTGCTGTGCTCGCTGTACGGAATCCCTGGAGATGAAACAAGAAAAATACATGACCATCGCTTGAAATGACAAGAAACTATGCTGACAAAACAAGGCGAGGGGAGGTGAGGCTGAAGTCGGCTTTGCTGCCAAGGAGGAGACGATTTGCAGGCTAAAGATGAGGCTCAAGGAAAGGCAACCGGAGTCCAAACCGGACAGGCCGCACACCATAGATTGAGACGTTGCCACTGATGACGGGTTGAATGTCTTCCACCGACGCCATCTGCTGGCTGAAGGTCCAGCCGGTGGGCTTGAAGGCCACCAGACGATCGTACTGGCCGGAGAACCTCCCCAGGTGCTCCTGCAGCTTCTGCGGAGGGATCAATTCCAGTCAACGACATGGTCGACAAGAACAATCACAAGGCCTTCCCGGTGCGTTGGCCTACTCTGACGTTGAGTTGCATCATGGGAAGCACGTGGACCCGCGCCGCCGTCCAGTCGGTGGTTAAGCGTCGCTTGATGCGCTCCGACTCCAGACAGCACATGGTGTTGTACTTGTCCCGGGAGAGGCACACTTTGGAGCCCAAAACCTCCGCCACGGCTACAGAGAAAGAAATGATTTCACCGCTTTCTTATTTCTTCCTGGAGTGGGAAAAATCACATGTTGGAAGCAAGGAGACGCTCACCCAAGAAGACCTTCTCCTTCCCCACAGAGTAGGATCCGCACACCACGAGGGTGCGGGGGTGCCGCGTCACCGACTCAAAGCTGGTGCTGGCGGCGAAGTTGATGACTTCCTGCTGCCGGGGGAACGTGTACGCCGGGCCGCAATAACTGCGAGGACCAGGCGGTTAGCGAGCCGACCATTTCATGGGCGGTGCGCACTGAGAGTGTTGCGTACGTGGTGTCCAGGTAGAGCGTGTGCACCCTGCAAGCCAGCAGCTCCGGATACGCCTCCATGGAGGGATCGGCTCGGAAGTCGCCCGTGTGGAGGACGGTCTGTCCGTTGGGCAGGAAGAACAGCAACATGGCCGCTCCCGGACAACTAGATGGATTCCCACTCAAGATTGGAGAGCTCGTTCCGGCGAGTGCATGCAAAAATCACAGATGGAAGAAGCTACGCTGGCCGATGCTCGCAAAAGAAGACGAGAAACGACATTGACGTACTGGTTGGCGTCGAGCAGGGTGACCTGCGCCCCCTCCACGCTCACCCTGGTGTTCATGGGGAGGATGTGCACGTGCTGCTCCGCCACCTTCAACTTACTCTTCACCAGGTTACCTGTGATCTGGAAACGGACGCTTCCAAACATTCAGACACGCGACTTACCTCAAAAAAAAAAAAAAAAAACGGGGTGGGGGGGGTCTTGGCTTACTTTGTTACAATAGATTGGAAATGTGGACTTCCTGGTGAGCCCTTCGTAGTGGTCTGAGTGGAAATGGGTCAGGAAGTAGGCGGTGATGCCTTCAATGGCGCCATACCGGAAGGCGTCGATGGCAAACGTTGTGCCTGAGTAAAGGATATATTAAAAAGTCACGTTTGTACGCCCCCCCCCCCCCCAAAAAAAAACAACAATCTGAAGAGTTGCTGGTAAAAGAGCTTGAGGGAGAAGAAGCCATCGTGCTGTTGTGCTGTGCTGGTGAGAGAAGAGATCACAGGAGGTCACTTACCTGGAATCTTTTTATAAAACGGACACCGCCGTGGTTGTGCATCCGCATGGTGATCTCTGCTCCGCCATTTGTTTCCCCGCTCTTTGGTCCGCCTCCTTCCCACCTCCACCGCATTGCCACCGTGACCGCCATCGTCCCCGCCTCGGTCTGCATCAGCGGCCGCGTTCCTCATCCCATTCCTCCTGGAGGAAGCCCCGCTGGCCGCGCTCCCGGAGGTCTGCGCTTGCTCCTCCGCCCTCAAGGCTTTGAGGCCGAAAAACACCCCAATGTCCGTTTGCTTGAGTCCAGAACCTCGACCCGCCCCGCTCGGACCCTTACGATGAGGCACTGTACTGGACTGGGAGGGTCCGAAAGGTAAGCCTCGAAGACTTTCCCTCAATTGCTCCAAAACCATTTTCTGGGGGGACCCAAGGCTTTCGCCAGCAATCGGCGACACTCTACCGGTGTCTTCGGGGCGATCCGTTACATCCGGAAGCGGCTCGTCTTCGCTGAAGAGAACCATGGAGTCTTCATCTTCGGATGCGTTTTCATGAACTGCGTCTTTGTCAGCGGGGAGCTCGGAAAGAGGAGAGTAAGATATCCCATCCTCCCTGTCCTGAGACGCTTGCTTTTCCGCCGGCGTCTCCGTCCTATTTCCTTGCGAGGGGGTAACAGACGAGCGGCCACTGGAAGACCAGCCTTTCTTCTTCTTCATGTCGTCTGGCCCAGGCGAGCGCAGCAGCAGCAACGGGGGGCTGCTCATGGTTTGGGATGGCGGCAAGGGTGGCGCCTCCATGTGGTCTCCGGAGGCAGAACGGTTCGGACTACAGCACTCACGGCCCTCTGAGTGGTTCGGCAAAGCGTGGCCGTTGGCTCGAGCGTTGGCCAACTGCATGTGGTTGAACTTCTTGTAGTGGTTTGGGATGGAGGAGGAGCACAGGAGACCATCAGGACATTCTACGAGAGGGACAACACGCACATGGGAAACCCACGCTGCACTGAACGCATCAGTCTGAAGGAGACTGGTGAAAACCATGGCCAAGAATGGATCCACCCAAAATTGCCCATAGAGGCAACAAAATGTGACAAAAAGCTGTTTGTTTTTTTCCAATTAGACACCTACCTTTGCATGTGTCCCTTGCCTCGTCCAGACATTCAGCAACATGCCATCTTTGCGACTGCACCAATAAAATACAGAATGGCATCTGGCAAATGGGACAACAGGCTTCCTTGGCTTCACTGTCAACATTTTGTGCCTCCTTTGCAAGTGACGACGAGCTGGCATCACATTGTCCATTGTTCACATTGGCAGCGACGTCCCTCGGGGTGGTTGGACTATCTCGGGTGTTCCATGACTCGATCTGCGTGGTGCATCTTCGCCTGGCCGCATTTCGACGAGTGCACGACGATTCGTGTCTCTTCTTTTTCTTCGCGAGGGGTTTATACTCCCAAATATCACTTTCGGAACCGGTTTTCTGGGACATTTGGGGTAAAAGCGAAAACTTCCGTGCGTCACACAACACAACACGACGTGCACAAGGCTCTCGTAATAAGAAGAGAATTAACGGCTATTACCATTTGGATTCAGATGAGTGTCGGAAAAAAACAAACAAGATTGACAATTAGACCCCTGTACAATTATGAGGTAGAAATATAAGTTGACGTAATCAGCTGATTGGAAAAGCTTGAATGAAGTTGTCATCAGGCGCTTCTCGCCGCAATGCCAGGTTGAATTAGGTAAATGCAGAACTTGAAACGAAGCAGCACTTTCAAACAATTTGACGGGAATGTCCAAACAGGAGAGTAAAACATTGTTGTACTTTAATATGATTTTTCAACATCATAATCATATGAATTTTTAAAATGTTAACTTACATTTATCATACATTTGTATAACGACACGATGACGTCACCACTTTCCGCATCACTAAGTAAATGCAGTTGTTGAAACGCGTACGCACCTGCGCTTTTGCCACCAACTGCACGACTGTAAATCCAAACAGGAGAGTACAACGTTGTTTTTGCTTTGATGTGAAAACAGACCCATCTAATCGCGCGACAAGTTCCATTTATTTCAGTCATATTTTGTCGAAAGTAGCGGCACGGCTCTACATGTTGACGTTTACTCGCCAGGGCTCGCTGAAGTTTCGATAACATGGCTTCCGGGTGCAGCTTGTCAACTCTGTTTCCTCTTCAAAGTGTGCTCGACTGCGCCTTAAATGACGCCGCGACGCAAGAGTCGATGGAAGCTCTCGTCTATGACTATCTCAGAGACATGGACGAGAGGCAAGACCTCAAGATGCCCGACTTTGAGACCGGTAAGCCGTGGCCGCCGGCACCCGAGCCGATGTTTGGGTTTAGCTCGCGGAGCTCCGTGTGTGAACGAGACGGGACGCGTTCGTCGCCTCACTCTCGGGATTCCCGTGCCAAGTCGTTTTGTCGTCCGATGAGGTCCGCGTGAATGCATTCTAACTGAACCTGCCCAAGCAAAGCACTGCAATAGGAGTCGAAAATAAAGACTTCAAGTCAGAGTATGTTTTTGTATTTGTTGAGCGAGTGCGATGCTGCGTTCCCTCAACACGCCAGCGGGTGGTGCTTTAGCATCGACCGTTTCACAGGAAGACAACCGTGCTGGAATCGGTAGCTGCATGATGATTTTCTTCTCTGTGGATTGGCCGCAGGTCTGGAATGGCTGAACACGGAGGGCCCGCTGTCTTTCGAACGGGAGCTGGCAGGAAAAGTGGTGCTGCTTGACTTCTTTACCTATTGCTGCATCAACTGCATGCACATCCTGCCGGACCTTCACCATCTTGAGCAGAAGCACTCAGTCCAAGGTACTAATGCCATTGGAAAGGTCATTGCAAACACCTATTACCAAAAAAAAAAAGGTGGGGGTGTATTTCTTCCAAGTGAGCCATTTATTTTTTTCATTTGCATGCACGGACGACCCTATTTGGGAAGATGTGGTACAGTCCAAAGTATTGCTCTCAACATCACGGTCGTTACGACACAGAGTGTTATTCAATCAACTTGACCTAACCCAATGTGACACCGTGTTACCGTCACGTCCGTTGTCATCTGTTGCAGCGGGTGGATGAGTACCTAAAAATATGTCGGAGCTTGAAACTCAGCTGCCGGCCCCACCGGACATGGGCTGCTACGCACGCACGCACACAGGCGGGCATGTACTCGCCACACATTATCGCGCCGGCCTTATCTTTGGCGCGGCTTCGGGTACATTCTGTTTGCCGCTGCGCTCCGTGAGGTGTGGGAGCCGCCCAGTTCAGCCACTCCCACAGTAAGCGGCCCCACTCGCCTGTCCAGCACGGGCGCAATATGTTTTTGGGGAGAGGATGAAGCGAGGCAAGGTCGACAACAAAATGGCACCATTCGCCTCAATGGTCAACAAACCCGTGACATACCGATGGCGGGAAAACCGTTTGGTCGGAACAGCTTAGCTCGAAACAAATGTCTGGCGGCTTCGGCTTCTCCCGTTCTCAAGAGCGTGCTCGCTGGCGCGAGGTTCCGAAACATGTTGCTTTCCACAGCAATTAAGTTGTGTAACATGGGAGCAATCGGCTGATTTCAGGGAAATTGTCGCGAGGGATTTGTAACTTCCTTTGACTACGACCAAAGTTGTCACGTTAAGTTCTGTGGAGCCGTTGAGAACACGACAACAACTTGTCGTTGAGCAGGAGTACGCAATTTGTTGTCATTCAAAAAAAAAAAAAAGGAAGGCAGAGATCCAAACCGTTGGTTGGGGTTCTTTTGCAAACAAAAATAAACATGCTCCAACCCTTTCATGCATTGACAAATATTTTCTTAACACATTGAATCATTTTTTTTTTCATGTCATCTCAGATGGACTTGTTATTGTTGGCGTGCATTCAGCCAAATTCCCCAATGAAAAGGTAAGGCAACACTCACGATGGACACGGATTTCCATGTGACTCTCGCTGCTGACTTTGGGGGCGCATCGGGGCTCCGAATGGCAATGTCATTGTTCTCCTTCCAACTTGCAAGGTCCTGGACAACGTCCGCAGCGCCGTGCTGCGCTACGACATCCGCCACCCGGTGGTGAACGACGGCGAGGCGCTTCTCTGGAACCGGCTGGAGGTCTCCTGCTGGCCCACGCTGGCGCTGGTGGGCCCGCGCGGCAACCTGCTCTTGGCGCTGGTGGGCGAGGGCCACCGCCACAGGTTGATGCTCTTCGCCGACGTCTGCCTGCGTTACTACGGCGACAAGCGGCTGCTGCGGGCCCACCCGGTGGGCATCAAGCTCTACCGGGACTCCCTGCCCCCCAGCATCCTGTCATTCCCCGGGAAGGTCTGCGCGGACCACGCCGGCGACAGGCTGGCCATTGCGGACACGGGACATCACCGCGTTCTGGTGGTGTCCTCGACTTGTCGGCTCTTGCACGTCGTTGGAGGTAACGTGCTCTCTTTCCTTCAATGATCGACAACAGAAATACAATGCAGACATTGTTCATGTTCTTTAAAAAGAAAAAAAAAAAGCACCGATCAAGCTTTTGAAATTTACATGACGCAACATTCATCCAGATCAAGGTGCTTGATGTGGTTTGGCTTCGCCTTCCGCAAAGTGCGACCATTCAACGGCCTAAACCATGATCGCAACCTCAGAGAAAAAAAAAAAAAAACCCCGCGCAGCACTTTGGGGATATTTTTAGCTCATTCCCATGCTTCAAAAAGCCTCGTAGGAGCCACACGGCCGCCGCCGCTGTTCCCAGGCCGGCGCACAAATTGGCAGCGCCCGGGCCGACGCGCACGCTGGGAACTGGCCCCGACCTCCATGGCGGGGACAAAAATGCCCAGTGGGACTTTTTTATTTCTGTCGGCTGAACTCATTCGGTGGCTGCTGTTTGCTTTGGGCTCTCCAAACACATGCTGGAGGAGGGGGGGCCTTATATTTTATTTTTTTTCTCATGAAATAAACACTTATTGGACTTATTCAAAGGAATGAAAGAACATAACCTGAGTCAAACGTTTGATGAAATGAGTGGTTCATTCAGTCTTGTAGAAATGTTTTCCCGCCACCGTCTGACCTCGGAATCAGTTGATTCAATGGAATGGATTCATTTCCTGTGAACAGGATCGATTGCAAAGCCACAATCTTTTTTTTTTTTTTTTTTTGGGGGGTCCAGGGCCTGAAAGCGGAAGACGAGATGGCGCCTTGTCCGAAGCCGCCTTCAACTCCCCTCAGGGCGTGGCCATGAAGGGCGACGTGGTCTACGTGGCCGACACGGAGAACCACCTCATCCGAAAGGTCAAACGCTCGCTTTTCTTTCCGTCCGACTCCCTTTTTGTGCCTCCCGCTGAAGCGCGCCCGTCCGTGAACGCAGATCGACCTGTCGGAGGGGCGGGTGAGCACGTTGGCCGGCTTGGGCGTCCAAGGCACGGACAAAGCCGGCGGCGGCGTGGGAGATCGGCAGCCAATCAGCTCTCCCTGGGACGTCGCGCTGGGCTCGGCCGGTGAGTGATGCATTTATTTTGTTCAAGGCCCTCTTCCCGTGCGCGCGTCTGTGTGTGTGTGTGATTTCCGATTTCATTGGAACGTGAGAATACTTTTTTTTTGGGGGGGGGGGGTGCAATTTTACAACTTGTCATTGAGCAGATGTGGTCGAGAGCCAGACTTGGTGACAGGCGTGTTCCGGTTGTGCGTAGGTGGCGCGGAGGACAACGTGCTGTGGGTGGCCATGGCGGGGACCCACCAGATTTGGGCCTTGTTTCTTGCCGATGGAAAACTGCCCAGAGGAAGGTGAAACGGGCTAGGGGGGGGGGGGGCCGCACTCGAGACAGAAAAAGGCTTTCCCGAAACGGTTCCCGCGACATAACGCCAATCTCACGTCGACAGCGAGTCCAAGGCGGGGACGTGCGTGCGATGGGCCGGCAGCGGCAGCGAGGAGAACCGCAACAACGCCTACCCGCACAAGGCCGGCTTCGCCCAGCCCTCGGGCTTGGCCGCCGCCCCCGAGGAGCCGTGGAGCTGCCTTTTCGTGGCCGACAGCGAAAGCAGCACCGTGCGCACGCTGGCGCTCAAGGACGGCGCCGTCAAGCCGCTGGTCGGCGGCGGCAGGGACCCCACGGTGGGTGGAAGCTCGCGGAGTGGCTTCCATGTGCCGTCGGAAGCGTTTTCAGGACGTCCAAGATGAAACGATTCGCGCCCGTCAAACGGCTCGATTGACTCATTCTGTCCGTCGCTCGCGTTGTGGGCCCGGACACGATGACCAACATGACTTTGCAGCCATGGAATGAAACGGTGTTCTTTTCGGCGGCACGCCTGATAAGGCACGGGCCCAATGAATGTTTTCGGCGTCTTGGTCTGACAGACTCCTCTGCCGTTCGGTTTAGCTGTGAAAGAGCAACCCGTGAGGTTTTCCGTCGAGTCTCCTGACACGCTTTTGCCTCACTTGCGCCAGAACCTCTTTGCTTTCGGGGACGTGGACGGGAAGGGCTCGGAGGCCAAACTGCAGCACCCGCTCGGCGTGGCCTGGTCCCCGCAGCGCGACTTGCTCTACGTGGCCGACTCCTACAATCACAAGGTGGGAGGTTTGACGACATTTTTGCCGCTGCTTTGATCCGTGTTTGGTTCTTGCTTTTGAGGCTGCGCGTGCAGCAGGCCCTCGAGGGCGTTTTAATCAATGCGTGGGCGCAGATTAAAGTGGTGGACCCCCGGACCAAGCAGTGCAGTACTCTGGCCGGCACGGGAGAAGCAGGCGACGCCACGGGCCCCGATTTTGTCACCTGTCGCTTCAACGAGCCCGGCGGAATCTGCGTGGGCGCCGGTGGGCAGCTCCTCTATGTCGCCGACACCAACAACCACCAAGTCAAAGTACTGGACCTGCGCTCCAAGACCGTCTCGCCGGTAAGATGCTTTGGCCACGCTTCGCCTGCGGTCGCCGACCTCCACCTTTTACGTCCTCCTCCCCCAGTTGGTGATTTCCTCCGACTGTCCGGACACGGCCCCCGCCAAAGCCCAGCCTCCCGCCGCCACCCCCAAGTTGCCTCGAGGAGCCGTCAGGATAGACATGCCGCCGGTGGCGGTGTGTGTCGGGCAGACCGTCGTCATGTCGCTCGCGCTGTCGCTTCCCAAAGGTGCCAAGCTCACCGACGAGGCGCCGAGCTGCTGGGCCCTCTCCGCCCAAGGTGAGACCCGCCTTGCCCCTTTTTTTTCGCGCTTTATTGTTTGGTGTGTGCGGTCGACCTTGCCCGTCCTCGGGACACCCGTCAGATTGCGCCGTCTCGAATTGACGTGAGCAACCGATCGTTTCCTTGTAACGGGGCAGATTCCTCACGTCTGTGCCTCCCATAAGTCCATCGAGTGTCAGTCCGGACTCCGCGTCGTAAAGTGTCCTCGTTTTTCTCTCCTTCCGAGCCAAGCGGCGAGCTGGCGCGTTGGCGATATGAGCGGCGCGGCACAATTTTTCAGCCCAGCACGATAAGAGCGCGGCGACTCGCTTCAGATAATTAGCGCCCGGGCTATGTTACGCGAGTGTTGAAGCTGATCCCATTGGCCCGCAGCGGATATTTCAACACACGCAGTCGGGACGAAATGGCGGCTTTTTTAATCACGGCTCTCCCGGGAACGCCGTTTGAGCGATCGGCGTCAGCGGAAGAATTAGTGCTCCCTCGCCCGCCCGCCCGTCCGTGTTCACTCTGATTCAATGAGACCAATCGGATTCTTTTTCTTTTTTTGTTTGCGTCACACAGTGTGGTGAAATGAGCCAAGTTGACTTTTTATTTCGTTACGACTCCATCTGATGCATCGAATGTTTTCTTCTTTCTCGGCTCCCCTTAGATGACGAGTGGCTCCTCGGCGCTCAGGCGGTCACCGGCGCCATCGCGGATCTGTCAAAGCCGCTACGCGTCGCCACCAAGCTTCCGGAGGCTCCGAAGCAACTGCGCGCGGGCCTCACGCTGAGCGTCTGGCTGTACTTCTGTACGGCGGAGGGGGGGGCCTGCACCATGAGAGCGGCGGCCTTCCACCAGCCTCTTCAGATCAGTGACATTCCCGCAACAGGCGAGGTCACCGTCACACTGACACATTCCCTTTAAAGAAAAAGAATTTTGGCGTTGGTCCATTTGGTCAAAGTGGGAAGCCTCTCAACCTGATTTTCATAAGCCTCGGAGAGCACTCGAAAAGCACTCGCTTACATCACAGCCGTAATGGACGTTTATTGTTACGAATCAAAGCGTAAACTCTCCTTGAACAAGAGCTGCAGCTTGAAATATGAAACGCTTTATGTATGCAAGCATTAAGTGGAACAGGAAGAAGACTTCAGAAACCACGTCTCTGCCACCCGGGTTTCCACGAAATAGACTGGCACTTCTTTTGTGTTAGCATCACAGCTAACCTGTATTAGCGTGTTTACGCGACCTTGGCCCTAAAGTGCCTTGAAAAACAGCTGGCAATAATCTTTGTAAATGTAATAAGAATGTTCTCTCTTGCTCAAAACTAGATGTTTTTTTTGGAGGGGGGGGGCGGTGTTTTGGTTTCTTGTGTTATTGGCTCCTTTGTCAAGAAGTCTCAACATCTCAATACTGCACTTTAAAGACAGAACAGAAAGAATAAAAGTGTTTTTTATCCAGAAAGCTCTTGTCTATTTGTTTCTTGTTTGGAACAAATGAAGCAGCAATATAATGAATGTCATGTGAGGTCGGTAATAGCGTGACTCCTTGTGTTTAACCCCCCCCCCCCCACCCCAAATGTTCAGGAACCGCTGCTGTGGCAAAGTAAGACCCAAGTGGGTATTTGCTGCTCTTCAATTTGCCCTAATGGCAGGGATGGTCTCAAGGGGGGACAACACGCCCTCCGACCCAATCATTTATCTTTTGTGTGACGTAAGCGCGCAGGCAGTCCGGAACGATGGTGCCTCTGCCTCCCGAGGGATTTTGGCATGCAACAACTCTGTCTGTCAAAACAACAACAGAATGCATGCGGGGACACGGTGGTGGTCTCTCAAAGGGTTTCAATGAAGAGAAATATCAATTCAAATCTTTTTTTTTTTTTTTTTGTGACAAATGTGACCTTTCAAGACCATATCGTCTTGTCGAGTCCTTTCATTGCAAGTGTCCCAAATGCGCCCTTCCTTTTTCTCCCACGTATGGATATCTGCGCATCAGCTAAAAAAAAAAAAAAAAAAAAAAAATAGAGGTTATGCACACATGGGGGCAGGGGACAGCCATCGAATACTTCGAAATAATGCTGACGTATTTCGCCAACGCTAAGGCTAGCTTCAAAATAAAAATAGCAATTCAAACATGTACTGTATGCCAAGGCGACAGCTTTCGTGAGCTTTTATTTTGAAGTTGCCCGCGTGACTGCGAGCTCGACTTCTTTTTCTTCATTTCGGCTTGCCTTGTCACACCATTGATGAAAGTAAAAATACTTCCTGACCCGACGTAGACATGTAGGCTAGCTTTACTTTAGTGGACGAGTTCTTTTTCAGCCTACGTTCCACTTGTACTCATGATGTTTGTACGCAAAGATCTGCTTTGGAAACCCACACAAAGCCTCGTTTCATTTTGGATTGTGATCATTCCAGTTGATCGTTTTGAAAACACCAATCGAGACACATCGCGCCGGGATCGATGACAAGTATGAACATGTCACGTTGTCACAAACGCACACGCAACATTTGGAGTTGCACGTGTGGCAAATCAGGCCATCAGCGACAACCCGCCGCACTAAAACTTTGCTGGCTTCCGGCGGCTCCCCCAAGCAAGTCGAGCGAGAGCAGCAGCGACGAGGCTCGTCCCCCAAACGGCCAGCCAGCCAACCTTCTTCACGCGTCGCCGCTCGCACCTGAAGCTTCCTTCTCTTGAAAACGCGCATGGAGGTAAGATGAAACTTGATCAAGGGGTGACGACGCAGTGCGTGAGGCAAATGTTATCAGTTTTCCAAAGTCGAAAGCCGAATAGTACTTGGGGAGAAAAAAAAAGGCTGCTTTGAAAGCGGAATGCCCTTTTACAAAAGCCAGTTTGAAACCCTTGACGTGGTGCGAACCCCTACTCGAAAAGCCCAACTCCATTTTCCAACCCTAATTTGAAGCATTCTGTGGATGCGCGCCCCCGCCCCCCAGCAAACCCTGTGCGCGTCCCTGACTCTTTTGAAACACCGTCGTGCGGGATGTGATGAGAGCCTCGCGATTGGCCAAGGCGCTCGTGACGCAAGCGTCCCCGCCGATTGACGTCCCGGCTCGCCGCTGCGCTCCGCAGCTCGAGCCGCTGCGCTCCAGATGGAGTTGGCTCGCGACGGGAGCCCGTCATGGGGGCCGCGGACCCCCGCAACGGCACGCAGACGGGCGATGACGTCGCCGGCCGGCCGTCGGCGTCCGAGGAGTGGGTGGCGGGAATGAGCCTGGTGATGACGCTGATCGTGCTCGCCATCGTGCTGGGCAACGCGCTGGTGATCGTGGCCATCGCCCGGACGCAGCGCCTCCAAACCCGCACCAACGTGTTCGTGGTGTCGCTGGCGTGCGCCGACCTGATCATGGGCGTCCTGGTGGTGCCCTTCGGGGCCGCGCTGCAGCTGCGCGGCGCCTGGGACTACGGCTCGTTCTTCTGCGAGCTGTGGATCTCCGCCGACGTGCTGTGCGTCACGGCCAGCATCGAGACGCTGTGCGTGATCGCCGTGGACCGCTACGTGGCCATCACGGCGCCGTTTCGCTACCAGAGCTTGCTCACCCGAGGCCGGGCCAAGGCGGCGGTGTGCGCCGTGTGGGGGGTCTCGGGACTGGTCTCCTTCCTGCCCATCCTCACGCACTGGTCCCGGGACAGCGCGCACGCGGCGTGCTACGAGGACCCGGCGTGCTGCGACTTCGTCACCAACCGCGCGTACGCCGTCTCGTCGTCCGTCGTGTCCTTCTACCTGCCCCTGGTGGTCATGGCCTTCGTGTACGCGCGCGTCTACCGGGAAGCCAAGGAGCAGCTGCGCAAGATCGACCGCTGCGAGGGCCGCTTCCACGGGAGGAAGCCGCCGCCGCCGCCGCCGCCGCCGCCGCCGCCGCCGCATCCGCATCCGCATCCGCATCCGCATCCGCATCCGCATCCGCCGCCGCCACGCTCCGCAGCGCTGCGCGAGCACAAGGCGCTCAAGACGCTGGGCATCATCATGGGCACCTTCACGCTCTGCTGGCTGCCCTTCTTCGTGGTCAACGTGGTGCGCGTTTTCGGCCCCGAGCTGGTGGACGAGGACTTGTTCGTCTCCCTCAACTGGCTGGGTTACGCCAACTCGGCCTTCAACCCGGTCATCTACTGCCGGAGCCCGGACTTCCGCAGGGCCTTCAAGAGGCTGCTGCGCTGCCGGCCGCGGCCGAGGGCGGAGCGCGCGCTGCGCGTCAGCTCGTGCGACCTGAGCCGCTACTCGGCCGGCTTGCTGGCGGCCTCCTCGCTGGAGCCCGCCGGGAGCGGAGGGACGCTCGGCCCGTGGGCCGCGGACCGCGCCGCAACCGGGAAGCCGCCTCGCTCCGAGTCCCGTTTCTGACTCCCGAGTCCAAACGTGACACCCCACGCCACCCCCCCCCCCCCC
>CAAKHF010024071.1:317947-343271 GCA_901007745.1 Hippocampus kuda | reverse complement strand
TTTTCCCCCCCCCCCCCCCCCCCCCCTCCCCGGAGGCAACACGTGATAAAAATTGTGCTGCTCCAGCTCTTATTGTTCAATGGACAGTGAAATTAAAACTCGCCAGGTGTGAAGGGAAGGGGGGGAGGGGGCTCGGAAAGTGACGATGCGGTAGCCCAGTGACCGCAGTTGCGGATGAAAAACGGCTCTTTGCTTTCCAGGTGATTATTTCCAAGAACAAGTTTGATGTGCTCAAGTTAAGCACCGTGCAAAAATCAACAACAACAAATATATGAGACTGAGCAAACAGAAAAGAAATCAACATTTTTGCACTTCTACTGTTTGTTTTTAGGCCACATCTGAATTTCAGGAGCGCAAAGGGGTGAGGCGAGAGCTCTTTGTGCCACCGCAACTTCAGAAGCCGCCTCCGCTCTGCAAGCGGTTTGTGTTGACCGTTATTTCTGCTCTTTCACATGGACTGCGTGCTTTACAGATGCCACGTGTGCTCACCACACGCGTTGGTCATGGTCGCCATGAGAAAAGCCATTCCAGCTTCGACCGGTGAGGCCAAGAAAGGATGAGCAGAGCGGCGCCACTCGTTGATGGGAGAAGCATTTTGCGTCGGGGCTGCCTTTTACCTGTTCCAGGCGGTAAGTGGTCTCCTTCTGCATTTGCATCAGGCCCGCCTTGGCCGCCTGTTCCTGTTGAATGAGTTTGTCCCGGGCGCCCTTCAGCTCCCTCTGCAACTCCATCACCCTGCCCTCCAGCTGACGACACAAACGCAGACGGGATGGTCAACCGCAGTTGGGCAAGAACGTCGGGCCGCTCCAGACAGACAATTGATGGGCAAATCGGATTCTGGCCCGGGTCGGGTCTGCCTTAATTGCTCCACTTTTTTTGCCTCGGGGATGAGATTGGTGAAACACTCACATCGTTTGTGTCTCACAGAGGACAAGTAGTCTTTTTTCATTAGTGCCACATTAAAAAAAAAAAAAGAAGCCAATCTAAAGCCACGACGACAACAATGGAATTCGGCATCCATATTTGGGGTGACCAAATTAGAATTTTTTTGTTGTTGTCCACAACAAGAGTAGTTTGAAGATGAAATGCCACTAACGTTTGAGATGGTGTTCATGTGCTGCTTCTGCGTCTGCGCTCTCTTTTTCAGCTCCTCCTTCATGTTGTCCTTCTCAGAACAGATGCCCAGGATGAGATCCTGATGCCTCTTGTTTTCCTCCAGCAACCTTCACAACACATCACCAATTTTACTGATGCAAATGTGACCAATAGTTACAGAAAACCAACGACCTGAACATTTTGTGACTCATTTCTTTGTTTTTTTTTTTTTTTTTTTTTTTTTTGCCTTCCAGTGAAAAATGAGGAATTGAGGAGAAAACGGGGATGGATCCTTCATCTTGTGACTATTCGGAAGTACGAAGAGTTTACCTCTGGATGGACTGTTCCTGTTGCGGGTACTTGTGCTGGACACAATGCTCCAAGACCAACATGCAGTCCTCCCGCTCCAAAGGGACCCCGTTGACGGGGGGGCTTCCTTTCCCGCCGCCGTCCCTTCCAACTTCGGGAAGCTGACAGGCCATCAGCTCCGACTCCAGCTCGTCCAACAGAGACTCCTGCGACAGGGACCGCTGGATCTGCGAAATCAGCTTGCGGCTGCACTCCGTGTCATACGGACTGGACGTCGAGTCGGAGGGTGGCGACGCGCCGGCGCCCCTTTGTGGGCTGGAGGTGAGCGAGGAGCTGACGCTGTCCCAAGTGGGGCTGGAGGGGCTGTCGGAGAGGCCGGATGTGGAGCCGGGGGGGGAGTTTTTGGAAGCGCTCTGGATGGACGGGGGCGACGGGCTCTCGGCGCATCCATTTGGGCTCGCTGGCGACGGCTCCTCGTCGCCGTTGGGGGAGTCGTCTTTGTCCAAAGTCACGGCCGCTTCTCGGGTGGGGGGGCTTGCGGCCGCATCACCCGGGGCCAGCCCAGATCCTTCACTTGAAAGAGGCGCTGGCCTTGCCTCTTGTGCAAAACATGTAATACTATGACGCTTGCCGTCAGAGGCCGGCTGGCGCCCTCCTACTTTTTCTGCTATCTTTGTCTTTGCAAAACCATCTGGATTTGATTTGATAAAGCCACCTTTTGTCTGCACGCGTTCCTCTCCTGCACAATCACCAGACGCGGGTTCTCGTTTTTCTCTGTTCTGGAGCTGCTCCAACGGTGGAAAGTCACCGCTCCATTCCACGTCAGATCCCTCCGTCACATGTGCATCTGAGGCTGGGTCAGGTTGCTCCATGGCGCTTTCTGTGCATCAAATCTGAAAAAAAGAGGGCGAGGAAGAGCATGATTAGGGACCGAAGGGTGCCAAACGTGACTTGAGGCTATTTATTCAACCCATAATACCTTGAAGAAACGAGTATTACTTGCTTGGCTGGGTTGTGAACAGAATTCCAGCAATATTCATGACAAATTACGTCCACAAAGTCTCTTTTCAATGTGAAATCAATATGAAAACGCCAATGAATGGTCAAATTTGTTCTCTGTACCAAGGTTTTCAAATCGCACGAGGGATGTCTGTGTCGGTTCCTAAATCAAACATTTGCACACCGGTTGATTGGAAGCGATGGTCCCAGTTGCATCACTCAGTGTATATTTGGGTGTACTGGTCTGTTTATTGTCGTACCACACCAGAGATAAATCATTCGTGTTCATTGCGCAGCAGCTTGTTAGGCTTCATGGAACGAATGCCGCCCTTATTAAGGAATGTTACACAAGGCAAAAAAGGTTGACAGTTAATCCTCATTTGATCATAATGTCCACGGATTTGTCTATTTATTTGCTATTGAAATACATTCGATAAAGAGTCAAAAGACTGATAGCCGACAATTGCCAAAGCCCCTCTCCTACTTCCGAGGTAGGTGTGGTCATCTCCATTCAACTACGGACAAGTGGCACAGAGCACCACGGTGCGATGTGAGTCTTCTCACACATTTTAAAGGTGTTAAATGTATTATGCAAATGCTTGATTTGTCTTGAGAGTGTGAATTAGACAGTTAAAAAGCCTCGGCTTTTTAAGCAGCAAGAGGCGTCGATGCTCCTTTTGACAGGTGTCAGCTGTCAAATAACAAGCGACACCGTCGGCTTTCGAGCCCGTATTGAAGAAAGCTTTGGTCGCAGCCGTGCCTTGTACTATCCCGTAGAGATCGCCAACCGGAGCATGCTGCTCAAACTGGCATTTTGTTCCAAACTGTGGCAATTCAAAGCGAGTTACAACCTATTATGCAGACATTAGCACGCGAGGTTATTAGCTTGCTCGTAGCATGTCCGCCTCCGACACGGCCATTATTAAATACAGATAAAATGGCAAACGTCAGACTAATGTATTTCAAGATAGCAACATCAGACGACGATTCATTTGTAACGCCAAGCTGCTTAGTTCGGCTTTCAGCGAAAAGGAAAGCACTGGGCTAGCCTACAGCAAGCAGCTAAGCTATGACGACTCATTTCCGTGAATGAAGATAAGAGTGAGACTATATTTACCCACCGAGTGTGGTAAATCCATTAATGGAATTTTTCACGGGGCTCGGATTAATTTAATGGCGAATTTAGAGCCGTGACTCTTGTGTGTCTTGCCAGCTGATCGGCCCAACAAGTCCTTTTTGCTATGACACATCAACAAATATGGCCACTGCAGGGGGCGAAAGGACAGAAGGCGTGAACCAATGAAAGCAAAGCTTTTGTGACGTCGACTGGTAGGCGCAGGGGAACTCCATCGAAAACATTTTTAAAATGCCTTAAAAAAAAGTGGTGGAGAATACCTGAAATAGTTTATTAAAAAAATTAACATTTCTTTTTTCATTTAAAATTAATTTCATGATCAAAGATTAGCCAGTTATTTTATGAAATTAATAAATATTTAGTTTTAAACTTTGATTTCATTTTCAATAATACATCAGTTATGCATTATTTAAATTTGGCCAATTAATGAAAAAAAATGCATACATTTTTATTAATCAATTTTAGGGAAAATGGCAAATAACAAACGTAAACGCTGTTTCCCACCACTGTACTGGAATGATAACTTAGCTTTTCTAGCACAGACCTGAAAAGGCCAATTACGTTACTCCATGTTGGTCTATTCTTTTTTTTTTTTTTATCTTACTTTAAACTTACGTTATTGCAGTGTATATGTCTGTGTTTTTTTTTTTTTTACGTTTTGTAAGCTATTTCAGTAGTATCTCAATCATGTAAACGTATTTCGCGTTACAGGATATCCAATCAAAATCGACAATTTCCGTCTGAAATTTTCGACCAATCAGAAACTTGGGTCATCGCGCATGCCTCAGGTTTTTCATCAAGGGCGTATAGGTGGAAGCACGAGTTCGTCATAAAAAGTTGGAGTATTAGGAGAAAATAGTGAGTTATTGTAAATTATTATCAATTTGACGCACTTGTATGGTTGTATATTGTGTCGTCACTTGGCTTTAGCTCTGGTACATCCCCAAACGAACGGTTATCAATTCGTAGCAATTAATAGCTAATCCTCAAACTAACGGCTAATTTTGCTTCGTCATGTAAGCAGAGGACTTCAGCTCATTCGCGCTTGAATTTGACAAAAATATAAATCTCATTAACAAATTAATTGCCATTTCATTTGTAATATTGCATTTACTGTTGTATGTTATATATTGTGAGTGGCTGCCTTTCCAGCAGCTCCTATATTTTGTTGTTCTACTTCTTCCTTTCATAACTTTGCTGCTGTGAAATGGGAATTTCTCCATTGCGAGACTAATAAAGGTTTTCTTATCTTTTCTTATCGTATATGTTAGTTGTTCCATGTACAGCACTTTGTATGCAGTGATGGCTGTTTGAAAGTGCTCTATAAATACAGTTGAGTTATATGTTGTTGTTCTTTTTTTTTTGTTGTTGTAATTATAGAACTGCATTTGCCATGAACAACTCATTTTCCCCGAGTTCAGTGCAGCCAAACCAGCCCTTACGGAAGCCGTCATCCAACCTGGTCATGTGTCCGTTTCCTGGACTCGTCTTGCCGGCTGGTAGCCCTGTCAGGTCGGACTTGTCACAAGGAGCCGGTAAACACCTTCAACTGTTTGTTGACTCAATCAAATACTTTCAACCACATATGTCAAAACTTCAGTCCAAGTTTCCTCGGTTGTAGGCCCAGATTTACCACCGGTCAGAGGGGATACACCAGCTGTATGTATTACATGTAAAATAATTCCCCCTCAATATGTTCTGGCTTGTCAATTTCTTTTAAAAAGAAAGCTGTTCTATATCTTTATATATTTCCTCCCTAAAGGGAATTGGTTCCATGCAATCATCTGTGCCCCTCTGCCACTTTTGTGGTAAGCAAGGTAATGTTTCCACATGAATGTGAGTTTTTTATTTTTATTTTTTTTTAATGGTGGGCCAAAAGTAGGTGTACAGTACTCTTTATTGAATTAGATGATTGAATATTGGAAAATGATTGAATTAAGAACTAGAAAGTGCAACACTGTTGGTATTGATGGAAGGCAGAAAAGTAATTTTAAAAAATGTTTGAATTCTAAGCAAAGGAAGAAAGGGTGCAAATTTGAGGCAAAGACGAAGGTTAAGGGAATATGATTAAAAAGGTTTGAGCTCGAAGGAAGTGTGAGTGTCACGAGGTAAGGTGGGAATTAACAAAGAAAGGAAGTCGTGCAGAAAGTAGGCTTGAAGGAAGGAAGAAACAAACACTTCTGAGGTCCAAGCAAGGAAAGCAGATTAAGACGTGGAAGGAAAAACGGGAGTAAACGATGCGTATGTGAATAAAAAGTTCATTTGAATGATGGAAAGAAAGGAAGGAAGAGGCTAAATGCAAGGGAAAAAAGCAAATCTCATTGCAACTAAGACGGCAAAAGGAAATGACAAAGGTTAGAAAAAAGTAAGGAAGACTGAATTGTAGGCTTCAGTAAATGTAAGACGTAGGTCAAGGTGGAAAAATAAAAAGCCATTTTGAGGGAAGGTCATAAAGGAAAAGATGCCAGAAGAAAACATTTAAATGCTTAAAAATAAGAGTGTATACCTACTCCTGTCCCACACTGTTATGAGATACTGTACTCAATTGTGATGTTTTCCCTCATGCATCTGCCAGGGAATTTATGTTGTACTCGTTGCAAGAAGGCAATATACTGCTCTGTGGTGTGCCAGACGAAAGATTGGGATGGGCACAGACAGATTTGCGTACCCGCTGGCCCGGAACCTGCAAAGTAAGCCAACTACAGCCGTGAACATACATTTCATAATCCTGCGATTAGAGGGGAGACTGTTATGGAGCCAATATTCGTTTTGAGTAAAAGGGAAAATATTGGTGCCAACATAAAAAAAATTACAAACGCCAACCCTTTGTTAAAATGCATGTGTTTAACACCTTTTCACATTTGCATGTTTTTTTAAAATCTTAAAACGGTGATTTTATTTTATTTTTTTAAAGATTCTAACAAAAACTTCATGGTGGTCAAAGGATAATCAGTATTGTCTTAAAAAGTTTAGAAAACTATATGGAGTAAATAGCTCCACTTGATTTTGTGCAGTGAATAACATTTTCCGAAATTTCAAAAACAACTAATATGTTTCATTTGTTGCGCAGAGGTTCCCAGGGACAGCAGCATCTGTTAAAAAGTTAACTAAAAATTTTAATTCCCTTATCAGCCATTCAAAAAATGTTTTTTAAGAATCGGTCAGTGTATTCCTCAGTAAAAGATCCATTTGAATTCAATTTTAAAGGGAGAAGCCGAATCAGACAGACGCGTTGCCATCATTGGCACACAACACCACCCTTCCGGATTCAAGGGTAATTAGACGTCTGGCCTTCCAGATGTATGCAGCACAGCAGCGATATACTGTATGTACTTTCTCATGGCTCTCCTTTTGTGAAATGAGGCAGGCAGATGCAGTGGATCCCCACAGGGTGTATTTGAAGGACTTGCATACCCTTAAGCTTCATCAGGGAAAAGATGTGCAGGTACTTGAAACCTGAAATGCCAAGAATTGAAATGTATTTGCATGTTAAGTCGTGATTGATTGATTGGGGGTTTTAGGCATCTGTCGTGGAGTTCTACAGCCCTGGAAGATTTTTTCTCCTTGTCCAACACCCCGATCTGCTGAAGACTCTGCAGAGTATCAGCAGCCAACTCCAGAAGAGCCCCAGCTGCCCCTCAGTACCCCTTCATGTCCCCTGCGTCGGAGAGGTCTGCGCTGCACGGTTCTCTGCCGATCTGGTAAGAAGCGACGACTCGCACCGTAACACGACCGTTTGCTGTACGATGCTTTTTGCTTCCGTTTCGTCATGACTAGATTTGGTACCGAGGCCTGGTCCAGAAGTTGGCGGCTGACAAAAAGTCCGCTCATATACTTTACATCGACTACGGAAATGAGGAAGACGTCCCCGTGGGCAGAATGAGGCCCCTGCCTGCTGACCTTGAGCCATTTCATCCTTGTGTTAGTATGCTGTACACACGCGCGCGCACACAAAGCTACAGTCTCATCGATCGTCGGGCAGTGGTTCGCAGGCGTTCTTGAGCCAATGCATTCTACATTGGAAAAATCGAATTGCACACCACCAAACAAAACTCGACCTTTCCTATCTGGAACAGCACATGTACTCCTGACGAAGTAGTTCATGGCAGCGCATCCCGTCTTTGTCTCCGCAGATTTCACGACGCAGCTCGTCCGTGTGTGCGTGTCGCGACGGTGTGCCGTAAAGCTCATCATATTTTTCGGAACGTTTCCCCTCAGGCCGTGGAGTGTCGCGTTGCCGGCGTCGAACCGCTGGATGGCAGCTGGTCCGCCGAGTGCTGTTCAGCAGTGAAACCGCTTTTGGCTGGCAGGGTCGTGACCGTGAAGCTGGTGGAAACACTGAAGAATGTTCACGTGCACGCTGTGGACATCGAGCTTCCCATGGGTACGGTTTGTCTTGAGTGGACAATCCACTGTGTGGCAAGAAGATGACATCAAGGTTTCTTTTAGGAAAGCGTCTGAGCTCCCTTCTGATCGATCGCGGTTTTGTGAAGAAAGCAGTTGATTTGCCAACAGTGAACGACATAAGTAAGCCCGCATCGTTGACTTTTTCTCATTTCGTCGACTCCGCACTGGTTTGCGGTCCTGAAGATCTCGTGTCCGTATCCGTTTGGGGCCGCCCTCAGACGCCATGTTGACTGCTTCCTCGGAAAACTATCAGCGTCAATCTCAGGGGAAGGACGACAACACCTGGGCTCTGCCACCCGAGCCTCTCACGCAGGCCATGGGGGACTCCTTCTCTGTCGTGATTACACACTTCCATTCGCCCGATGACATGATTGTGCAGAAGGTGGACAATGCCGGTTAGTGTTTCATGAAAGCACCAAACGAGTCACGATATTTGGAGACTGAGAGATTTGATTTGGCAGGTGTCATTCAGGAGTTGCAGCTGAGTTTGAGGCAGCATTGCAATGGGTTGTCTGCGCCTCAAGACTTCAGACCAGCACCCAGCACCATCTGCTGCGCCCAATTCTCGGGTACCAAAGTCGCACAATGTGAATTTGATGCTTTGAAGTTGGACACGGTGACCCTCAGTATCATCTTGCGTCTGTGTGTTCGCCGTGGACCGCTTGTGGTCTTCCAGAGGACAAGCAGTGGTACCGGGCCAAAGTGCTGGCGTACCCCTCTGAGGAGCGCGTCTGTGTGGGCTACATTGACTTCGGCAATTCTGAGGATGTGGCTATCGGCCACTTGAGACCCCTCAGCCCTTCGCTGCTCACCTTGCCCATGCAGGCCATTCCTTGTGTTCTCGCAGGTCAGTCTCTGTATCCATCATTTGATAACCTGGACAGACAATGATGGAGGTTACGTTATTTTCTTCACTTGCTGTTTTGAGAGCGCATCTTTTTGAGAGAAGTGGTTGCTAAACAGCTTGATTTTATTTTTTTAAAATTGGTTGTCATGGGCATCTCTCTTTAACTCCGTGCTTATATGTTGCCCCCTGCTGGTCATTCGTG
Organism: Hippocampus kuda; assembly: GCA_901007745.1. Classification (NCBI taxonomy): domain Eukaryota; kingdom Metazoa; phylum Chordata; class Actinopteri; order Syngnathiformes; family Syngnathidae; genus Hippocampus; species Hippocampus kuda. Next base: position 334,277 of record CAAKHF010024071.1, on the reverse strand, counting down.
TGCCGCTGCTGAAAGTGTTGTGTTTGAGGCAATGTGCAACTGGCACTCACTTCTCAAACTAGGTCTGTCATTGGTATCCTTTCAGGGATACAACCTGTTGGAGGGAGCTGGTCCGAAGAGTCCCTGTTGGCCCTGCAGCGGAGGGTGTGTAACAGAATCCTGCGTGTGGAGATTGAAGGGGCGCATGAGGGCAAAGCTCTGGTTGTCATGGTTGACGAGACCAGCGACCCCCAGGACAACATCGCCGAGCTGCTCATCTCCGCCGGGTACGCCTCACCTGTTCCCGCTGCTGGATCTCTCGAGGCCAACAATGACCCGCAAGCTGAGGAAGCTGCTCCAGAACCAGCTGGTAAGACAAATGCAGTGGAATATCTCCACAGCGGTCAGGCTCCTTTCTTTCTTTCTTTCTTTCTTTCTTTTGTTCAATGACTTTAATGGAACAACACGGCAGTAAAACTAAAAAAAGACACATTTTGGGAATTACAGAACCAGAACACAAACGTATTACAACACACTTTTTAAACACGTGGCAAATTTTTACCCATTTGTAACCTCAGAATGTTTTATGACTGAAGACCCCGTCGTTTTTTTACGACCCGCCTGTGGCCCAGTAGTAATGGTTGACACTTTAGGAACATGATCGGAATGTGGGTTATCCTGCTGCAGGTCCGACCTTCCCAGTGCACTGGAAGACCGTGGAGTTGCCCATCGATGAATCCTTCAAGCCTGACATCGCCGCCGTTACCAGTCCTTCCCTCTTCTATCTGTTCAGCCCCAGGCAGGGTCGGGGCATTTTTCATTGTCATTCGGACCCCAAAGCGTTCAGACCTGCTTTGATCCGCCGCTCTCCGTTGTTATCGTTGTTGCAGTAGATCAGCTGAAGCTCCGGGAGATGATGCAGGAGCTGGCGACCTTCTGCAGCAGCGACCGGGCCACTTTGTCCTCATGCGCCGACAAGTGCGAACTAGTCCCCGGGGCCGCCTGTTGCGCTCAGTTCACTGGTGAAAAGCACACGTCAAAAGTCTTACCTGTGTGTGTGTCGTCTTCACTTGTTAGGTTAATCGAAGACTCTAAATGATCCATCATGTAGGTGTGAACGATGTGATTGTCCATGGCTGTTAGTTTAAGTGTCCTGTGATTGGCTGGTGACCAATGAACGGTGTACTCCCGTTGCCCAAAGTCTTCTGTGGTCGGCTTGAGCTCACCTGTGACACTGACGAGGAAGAGGGCTGTCGAAACGGGATGGATCGAATCATTTTGCTGCATTCACTTTCACCCAAATGCCTTTTTTTCTTCACCAGCGGATGACACCTGGTACCGTGCCGTGGTCGTGGAGGTTGGCGACAATGAGGTAGCAGTCGTCTACGCAGACTATGGCAACACCGAAAATTTGCCAGTCTCCCGCATTCTGCCCATCCCCGAAAGCCTGTTGCAGCTGCCCTTCATGATCGCCCGCTGTGCTCTGACCGGTGAGTGGAGTCGCACGTTGCGTTTTTCGACTGGATTCTACGTTCCTGGCAACATCTCTTCCTCCGCAGGCAGGGAGCATTTTCCCGCCCTGTGGCCCCGAGAAGTGCTGCAGATGTTCCTCAGCTTGCTGCTGGACGGCATCGTCGCCACCGCGCTGTCTTTCGACGGCTTCAGCAACATCCTCGCCGTCAACCTGCCCGCTGAGAAGGGCGGGGTCCACCTCAGCGCTCTGATCCTAGATGCCCTGGAGAGCCACAAAATCACAAGTGCACCGAGCCAGTCCGCTGCCACCGAGGCCGAGCAGATGGAGAGGGGCGCCACTACTCTGCCTCAAATGACACCTGCCGAAAATAAGATTGTGGGAAATACAGCAGAGGAAACTGTAAGCCTCCAGCAGACCGCCCAAAGCCCGCAGCAGAGAAAAACCCTACCAGCGGAGTTCCAGAAGAGTGGGTCAAGTTTGAATTGTACTTCCGGCTATTTAAGAACCGCTGTCACATGTTCAGGATCAATGATGAGTTCCGCGTTGCACATAGGAAAACGGTTCGAGTCCTCCGTATTTGACCTCCCTTGTCTATTCCAGATGCCCCGGCCTCTGCATGTAGCTGCCTGAGCGTGGAGCTAGAGGTCTGTGCTGCTTTCCTTGACCTATTTCGGTATCTTACTCCATCTGAGCCTTTCTCTGCTGCGTTGTGCACGTGTGTTCATTCAAACAAAGTTCCCAAACTCAAGTCATATCCTCAGAACCTCAATTTCCCCCTTCCCCCCGTAGATGCAGCGTTTGGAGCGGATGATCGAGCGTGTGGAGCACACGATGGAGCTGCTGCTTTCCTCACTCACACGGTTTACTTGAACGCTTGCAGATTTAAAGCACCTATTGTCTTAGACACTGTTCACCTCTCTTTTTACGGTGCTTTAATTATGCTACAATACCGTTTGTTCTGTTTTAATAGTTGCATGTTTTTCATCAGTGCACTGTGTTGCCATGGCTTCCTTTTGTTAGCTTCTTATCGCCTGTTCAGGTGGTCCCTTTTTGTTTTACATAAAAGTTCACTTAAAACCGGTCCGTCTAGCTTAGTGTTATTTCAAAGTACGTCACTTGAGCAAAATTAGAAAAAGAAGTAGCGTGTGTGGACTGAGAGGATCACCGGTTTGGTGGAGTTGAACGGTGGGCACAGCCAGGGGGTGTGCTAACGGCTCTCTTGTGCGGATGCGATCAGTTTGGAAGCCAAGAGGGGCGTGAAGCCGGCAGTGAGGGTGGGAAAAAAAAAGACACAAGGACATCATGGAAAGCGAGCCTTTGGTAAGTACAGACAAATTAGTCATTTTAAAAGTAAGTTAAATATTGATATTTTTTTCTGGGGGGGGGGGCATGGCCTGTTGTAGGTCACTCTTGTGCCAAATGCACTTCACGTGAGGGGCATTTTCTAACATTCAAAATAATTGATTACATGTATTCGAATATGATATCTGTTTGTCAGAGTTTTCATTTTTTCTTTTTTTTTTGTACTTCCTCAATTTTCCAGGTAAACTGACACAGAAGTGAAAGGAGAAACAAAAGAATGCCGTTTCATTTTCCTTCTGCTACAAGCTCTCAAGTTCCAACTTTGTTGACACTGATCCTGGATGGTTGCTGCAGGTGTTCCAACATGCTCCTCGTTTAACGTTCATCCTGGTTTTCTTCTGAGGCTGCTGCTGCTTCAAGGTCAGATGACAGTTTATCGAGGTACATTATGGCTACTGGGGCAAATGCGTTAGGTATACAATGCATCATCAAGTCAGAGCTTCTTTGCAAAGGCTTACTATGTGTTGATCTCATTTGCTTGTGCGCCTAAAGTTATGAATGTGTATTTCTGTAAATTCCCTGATTGTTAACAAAAACTTGCCAGTAAAGTGAACTGAACTCATAATGTCCAGAAAATATTGGATTCAACGTAATAAAAAAGACTCGGACAGCGTTGTTGACAGTATGTATTTATTTGAATAAAAAGTGCGTTTTTTTTTTTTTTTAAGCTAGCAATAGACTCCCCCCCCCCCCCAAACAAAAAAAGGCTGATTAAATGACGTGCATATATTTACATTTGGCTCCCAGCATAAATGTTGATCCAAGCTACAATCTCCAGGATGATTTGTAGCCAATGAAAGACGGTCAGTGGTTTCAAACTTAAGACGCTTTTCAGTGTTCAAGAGCAATTAGTCGACTGGCCAGAATGTTACCGCATTTAAATGCCTCCCTTCATTTGGAGCACAACAAGTCTTTGAAAGTATCCAGTGGTTGCGGAGAGGACGCTCTTGTGCGAAGGCTGTCGATCGCATGCGGATTTATTTGATTGTTTGGTTTGACAAACCAGCACTTCCCAACTAAAAGGCCTCGTTTCCACCAAGCAGTACAGTTGGCTTCAGTCAAAAAACAAACAAACAAGAAAATTGCAAGTTTGTGGAGGCTACCATGACCGGTAATCGGTACAGAGCCACATTTCAGCACGCCTCTGCCACAGTAAGCAATTGTACTTGTCAACACCGAATGGTCTCTGGTGTGCAATGGTGGAAACAGGAAGGACACAAGTGAGTTTAGGTACGTACGCAACCGTACCTTGACAAACTTAACCTGGACTGTACCACTTAGTGGAATCGGTTAAGAGATGAGAGCACAGGCTTCAAATGGTTGACCCGAAAAAGACACTGGACTCTCTTCTTTAAGCGGTGGACTTCCTTTCCCACTCCTGTAAGGACAAAGCAACATTGAATTAAGTATGATTTGGAATTCAAACACAAGTCACTATTGGTCTTAGAGTTCGAACAACTTGCTAGTCAGCAGCCATCAGATTGTGTTACATGTTTTTGGACCGTATTGATTTTTTTTTCCTCCACAGAAACTTTAGTTGCGTAAGCAGGCCTCACTTTGGCTTTCTGCAGCACTTTGCCTTTGGTGGCCACGATGGACGCTGGCCTGTTCTTAAGTGCGGTCGCCGAATTGACAGGAGATGCTGCGTCTGCCCCAGTGGGGCCGCTGGATGCTTCGCAGGAGGATGGCGATGATGCAATTTGGGGAACAGGCGCAGCCGCTGTTTTTGTCTGAGGGTGAGCAAAAAAAAAAAAAAAAAAAAAGAAGTGAGTTCATCCACACGTTGATACGTGAAGACTTTTTCAGGTTCCTGGCGGCTGACCGCATATGTCTCCTGGAGGTTGCTGTCCAGCGTGGTCCCCAGTGTGAAGGGCCCGGCCTCCACCTTCTTGAGACTCTCCTTCACTTCCACCAGCCGCAGCTCCACCTCCACACGCCGCTGCTCAGCTTCCCGACTGGCCTCCTCAATCTGCTTCAGCCGAACTTCCAGTGAGCTCTGCTGCTTGGGATCTGAAACCAACACGGACTCCTTCACAAGCCTCCAGCCAATTAAACGTGACTCCCGCGTGTCTCCCTCAAAGTCACAGGGATCAAAAGTTGGCTGTTTTTCCAAGAAAAAAATCGTAATGTTGTGATAAGAAATTAATTTTGTGAAAAAAAGTTGCAACTCTGACAGAGCAGAGATTAATTTTTTTTTTGACAAAAACTTGGAAGTCCCTCTATAAATATATATTTTTGAAAAAGTCGTAACATTACATTCAAGTCATTTTTCTAGAATGAATTTTGGGGTTATACCTCGGAGAAGAGTCAAAAATTTCCAGCATCTCAGCTGAGTCTTATAATGCACTTTGTAGTCAGCAAGTCGTCCCTCATACGTCTCCAGTTGGTTGGACCGTTAGTATTTGTTACTGTCGCATAACCCCGAGTTCTGAGAAGTTGTGATTTACCTTGACAGGTGCTGAGCTCCTCTTTGGTTTCTCTCCGTTCCTTTTTCAGGCCGGCCAGGCTGCTCCTGACGTCTTCGCGCGCTCTCTCCAGCCGCTCGCGCTCGTCGCTGTAGCGCAACAAGTCTGCCTCGGTGCGTTTTTTGCCCAGCTTCCCCTCAACGGCGCCGGGGCAGCCTGCTAATCAGCATCCGAGCCAAAAGTCAGCCTGGGATCGATCCCCAGGTATGCTTGCATAAAAATCATTTTGCCATCGTCTTTGAAGGACTAATTTACAATTGTTTTCCTTTAAAAAATAAATCTGTCCATCTAGATAGATGAATGAATTTGTTTTTTTTAAAGATTTTTTTTAGTTTGGGTCTTTTAAATCGCAGGTGTTTCTAAAATCGTGTCCAGTGAGTGAAGGTTCCTGTTGTAGAAGAGGTTGTCCACCACATGAGGGAGCCACCTTTTTATTTTTATTTTTTTAATTCTGCATACTGCACTTGGTGAAAGGTGCGAGTGCTATTTTACCCCATTTGATCCCACTCACCTGTGCTAAATGCTTTAGGTCGGAGCGGTTGAGGACTAAGAGGAAAGCCAGAGGTTGTTTGAAGAGTCAAAGCTTTCATGACCCCTGAGGAACTCGACGTCCTCTTGGGGGGCTCCTGGCTTTGAGTCTTGAAATTTGGTGGCGTTGGCTGCGGTGTCTCAGTTGTGGGAGTTGTGGAGTGCTCTTCCTCTGCTTCGGCGGAGCCGGAGTCATTTGAAGCTGATGCTGCATCGGGTCCTGGCGGGTCATTTGAAGTCACCTGGAAATGGCACCAGAGTTTCATCAGCTGCTTTTATCATGGAATTGCACAAAACCTACTTCCAGGTATGTGGCTACCTCTGTATTTGGGTGCAAAGGATCCTTGTGTTCCTCTAAGTGTTCAGGGGATTCTCCTGATGTTTCTTGTGGAGGGGATTCCTTTCCGCCACCTGCTGCTGGATGCAAGAAAGACCTCACAGGGACCAGGTCTAGGTAGACTCTGTTTTCAGGCTCCTCATCCTGAGCTATCGGCTCTTTTGGGTCTTGCGCAGACATTTCATTGTTTTCCTCAGTGTCCTTTTCTTCACTCTGTGGAAGACAGCCAGCGACAATATCCTGAAGAAAAAAAAAAAAACAGTAGGAATACAATAAAACAGAAAGTAGAGTGCTCGACCTGAAGCCATAGTTCGTTAGTTGGGCTAACAATTCTTTTTTGTGAAGGTTAAGACTGGCGAGAACTCTGGAAACCCATTTATACCTCAGGATCAGCGATTGACGCCACGTCGTCGTACAGCTCATCTGGGTTCTGAGGGGTGGCGGGCAGGGCGTCGATGTAGGCGTTTGGCTCGGAGTAGCGCCGCTGCATCAAGCTGGAGCCACAAATAAACATTTTCAACCTTAGCACACTGATTTTCAGACTTTTTTGGGGGGTCCATGCACCTTGACAGATAATTATTATTTTTTTCTTTTGTTGACTTACTAGAATGACGTCTTTGCAGCGTTGACGATGCTGGTGATCCTCTCGGCATTGACGTAGTCGTAGGTTAGCTCCTCCGGGTCTGTCTTGCTCCCTGTCTGGGACAGCAACAGGCCTAGCCAGTGGCCCATGACTGCCGACGTTTTGGCCTGGACAAATGCACACACACAAAAGGAATCAGTGCAGTCTTTATTGCTCCCGATTCCCCGAAGTCTTGGTCAAAATCTGGTCTCGTCTCCCCAATGTCTAGATCCTAACTTTCTTCTGGATTCCGAAAAGTTTTTGTCTCAACTTGGACTGGACTCTTCTTTAAAGCCTTGGTCTTGACTCTGGTCTCCTCAACGTCCTGACTTGTACAGGAATCCTCACAGTCTTTGTCTAGACTCGGTTTGGACTATTGAAAGTCTTGGTCTGACCTTCTCAAAGTCTGAACTCTTAGAACATTTATCAGCTTTTAACTTGTGTTCCCCGAGATGTCTTTAGGTGTGGTCTGCCAAGCCAATCTCCAGAGATTTTTTACAAACCCTGAATGCTTTGAGAAATATGTCTGAAGAAGCCGACAGATGAGACATTAAATACCGCCGTTGCTGCTCAAATATGCAGCGGGGAGAAGCTGAAGGGCTTTCCCCATGACCAAATCCCAGGATATCCCCACCCTGCACCAGATGCACACACACAACACATGGACCACCCTCGCTCCAGTCAGGATGCCATTTACCTCATGCACCGGTTGTCTTAGAAAAATGCTGACGTCACCCCCCCTGCCCCCTCCACCGGCCTCCCATTCGAGCTCCTTGTATGACGCAAGTTCTCATCTGGGGCAAATATACATCCAAGACCGACATCAGCTTGTATATCATCAGCACCGGACCCAGTCCCGCAACCCGTCGACGCATTTGTGACGCTTTAATGAAAACTTGTCAAAGGACTCGGGTGTTGCGTGTCAAAACATTAACTGAGCAGTGCTTGTCCAGTGGGTTATGTTATGCAGTATCATGAGTAGAAATCACACCTTATCGAGTCACTTGGAAAATCTTTGTTTTCACATTTATGTCCCACCCAGGTCATGTGCTTCGGCGAAAAAGAAATGTGGTTCTAAAACGAAAAGCGGTTGGTGGGTGCCAAAGACCTCCAGGGTTGCCAGCTGCGTGCCGCTCATGTCGATCCGGAAGGTGTAGAGGTGCTCCGGGCTGGGGTCCGGCGAAACCTGGCAACCCCCCAGCTTCACGGCAGGTTGGCTGACTTTGCTCTTGCTCTTGTCCTGGTAGAACCACAACTGACCGTTCTTGATGAGGCACCAGCATGTCCGCCACTGGCTGTTCACCAGCACGTTGAGGTAGCCTGATGTTAGCACATGGGTAACATTTCACAATCGGACTTATTGCAAATAGTGCAATAAAAATAGGAGTCAATTCCATTCTAACTTAATCATACAAATTCAAACTGAGAGTGAATTTGTAGGACTGGCAGTTAATAGCATTTTAATGCACATTAATTGATCACCAAATACTTGTATTCATGATTTTACATGTACCGTACATTTAATTTTATGATTCAATCAAATGCGAACTGATGAACAACCCACATTAACAATTTTCCATATTCTTTAGATATGCTTTTATTTTCCAACTACTTTTGTCAATGTTACTTCTACATTTGTCGTTACAAAACAAATGGTTGAGAATTACAATTCTTTTGCGTACCTCCTAACATTTTAACGTTTGCACGAGACCTCTAACCTTGCGGGAACTCACCGGAGGTTTGAACACATTTCTCCGCGCTCTCCAGTGCCGACGCTTTTTTTTTCCCGATGTTCATCAGGTTGCTGAACTTCAAACCGGCACCGTATTTTTTCTTGACTGTCAAAGGAAAGTTGAGAAGCACGCTAAGCATCAGCACACGACTCTGTTCAAGTTTTGCGCACCAGCTCACCACCATCTTTCTCAGGAGTCTCGGCATGACTGTCGGTGCTGCTGCCGCTTTCCGAAGCCGCTGAGTGTCGCTCGCCTGCGTCCGCCTGTCAAAAACAACCGCGTTTGAAAAATTCTGCTCGCATTTGTGTGGGATAAATCACCCACATTCATTCCTTTTATTTTGACCTTAGTGCAAATGAGCCTCGGAGAGTCGGAGGCAGGATGCTGCAAGTCGCCGTTTTCTGTCGGCTTGGGACTGATCTCCTGGATCACCTGATGTGTAGAAAGCAGCATGTCCATACACCGTCACACGCTAAAGGCATGTTAAATTCATTCCCCCAAAATGCAGCATTCTCAAGAAGGGCATGTTGATAGTTTGCTTGTGGAGTGGAACAACGCGGTTAAATGTCAAAGAAAAGCCAAGCGTTACCTTGAGCCACTGCTCCGTCTGCTCCTTGCTCTGCAGCCCCAGCACGATGGCCTCCCCTCCCACTGGGACGATCTTCAGCTTGTGCTCCTTCCTCTTGAGCTGCTTCTCCTTGTAGGTCACGCTGCAGCCCAGCAGGCTCACGTCCAACAGGGGCGTCTGCTCTTTGGAGCTCTTGTAGCACTGAAAGCAGCAAAGACGACACCAAAAAAATGGTCACACTCCCAATAATCAGTGTTGCTCACCAAAAACGACCTTTCTTGTCTCCAAAAGGGAACGGTTTGATCATGGATGTGAAAACAAAAGCAAACTTCAAGCTATTCTAACGGCATTGATTTTTGTATTTATTTCTTTTGTACCAGTAGACGGTGCTCTTTGATGACACACAGTTGCTTGGCCCATTGGCCAAGCCACTTCTTCCTCCACAGGAAGGCACAGATGCGTGCATCTTTCATCAGCTCAATGGACGCCTCGGCCGACGGCCACTGGTGCTGCGCTGACGGCGACTTTCCTCTGGTCACCGCTTCTTCCTCGTCGTAGGACTCGTACGAGCTGCTGACCGCCTCGCCATCATCTGGGAAGTAAGTGTGAAACCGCCATGAATACGTGTTGAATGGAACAGCAAGTCGGGAAGACAGACAGGTAGCTACCGCGGGTGATAGCGGCATAGACAACGCTGTCGGAGCTTGCCACTCGCAGCCAACGCCTCAAGAGGGGGCTTTGCGGGTCTGACAAAGCGCCACAAGCAGCAGAAGAGAAGAAGGAAAATGGTGTTAATGTACAGTGAGAATATGCCAGAGACACCTGCAAAGCTGAAAGGAAGCCAACTTTGTGCCTAGATTGGGACATTCGGCTCAAGTTTGGACATCACGTTCGGGTTACATTTGGATCTTTATTTAATTTGCTTGTGCAGGTGTCCATGAAGAAAGTAAGGCGTTGTCATGAGGTGACAAGAGTGAAGAATAGCATCGCGTGCAGTGTGATTGAAGGCCCGTTCTGACCATTGACGGTTTCCTCGTACGGCTGAGCCTCCTCGTAGTAACTCTCTGAGGCGTCCAAGCAGGTCGGCGCCTGGACGACAGGTAGGGGAAAAGGTTCTCGAGTCACGGTGCCCTAATGGAAAAATTCGGGAAAAAAAAAATAGATGTATTATTTTGGCTTCTCTAAAAACATCACCAGAATATTAGAAACACACCTGCAAACTAACAATAAGTCTTTGTTACATGAATACTAATCCAAGATAGTAATTAGAAGGGAATGCAGAGGAGTCTTCTTTCTGTAGATCAAATTCTAATTCATCATGCTGATTGTGCTCTTTTGGGAGCGTTCCCGTCACTGGCTCCCTCGACATTTTCGAGTTCGAGTTCCATCTTTCAAACTCGTCTCAAAAATAGTTATTCTTTGGCTTTTGACACAGCATGAGACTTGATTTTTCATTTGACTGTGCTTCATAAGTAGTGAAAAAGATCAACTTTTGGGGTCTCAAGTCCTGCGCCAAAGACACATAATGTGTCAAAATATCTCGACGAATGAGAATAGGTTAACGGTATCCCGTCGGAGGGATACAATGACATTCCTGAAAACGCGCCAGAAGATGAAAGTGCTTTCATGTGGGATGACTTTGATAATCTATCCACCAAAAGATATTGCAACTATTCCACCGAGCGCTGAAAGAAATCAGGTCACTTGAGTCCGACTATAGCAAAGTGAACTGCGCAGAATTCGGCGAGTTGAATTCAGAACCATTTTCATCCCGCTGCTGATGAAACGTCTGATGTAAAATCTTCCACTTTCTCAGGCCCTCTCCCAAGGCGCATCAATTCCCCAGCAAGATCACAGAAATGCGAGATGGAGCAGATGAGCAGAGGAGGTGCCTATTACACACAAAGCGAGCCCTGGGGGAGGTTAGTGGAAAAGTAGGAAGGTTTTACAAAGTTGATGATCCAAATGCATTTTAATGTGAAACATGAATGAATGTTTTGGTGATTTGTTTTTCCCGTCAATAAGACGTTGCAACACTTGATGTTACAACATTAATACAGGACGGCGGCACGTTTATTTTTGTTCCATAACCTAGCTCGAAACTCAGTGGTGCAAACCATGAGCCACCAGTTAGGAGGGGAACACGCTCGTTCAACACTGCTGGAGGTCTGCCCTTTTTTTCAATGCTGGAAAATCTGTTGACTAGGCACTGTGACTTCATGTTCGACCCTTTAACATGGAAGTCTTTTGACTTCTTATATGTCTTAATAACAGGAAGTTATTAAGACATTTGGTGGATTTGTTTCTACTGTAAATCACACAGGAATGGAAGCATCTGCTATTAATTAAAACAAGGCATTCCAAGGCAGCAGCAGCCTCCTGTCACGCCCACCTTATGGCTATATTCCCAAAAGGGGGACGCAGAAAATCAAAAAAAGCAAGTCGGCTAATGCGGACATTGACACGGCACACACACACACACACACACACACACACACACACACACACACACACACACACACACACACACACACACACACACACACACACACACACACACACACCAAGTAGAAAATGCACAGGTGTGTTTTGGAGTCAAATCTGCTTTTCTTTTACTGCTTCCTTTGATATCCTCCTCGACATGATGCAGCAAAATGAACAAAAGCAAGCAACGGGGTAGCAGGGGAGGAATGGGGGGTGTGGTGGAGGGGCTGAGGAAAAATCCGAAAAGGCAGAGGAACATGGAAAATCCCCCGTTCCCATGCCAAGAATCTGCTACAGCAAAAAACAGTCTGAATCTGGGAGCGTGTTGTGGAAGAAGTTTGAAACAAGATGTTTTATAACATCCTTGAGACTCGCTCCCAAACGTGGGATTAAACATTTGGAATCGGTGCGTGGAGAGAAAAGAGCGACTGCGTTGTACGGTCGGATCTTGTTAGCCCCAACCAATGCCGGCCGGTCAAACTGGATTTCTTTTGCTCGCCAGTTGCCTGCGGCCCGCTGCGGACGTCTGCTTTCATTTCCCCAGCTTGTTGCTTCCAAAGCGGCGCCACGACTATCTATAGAACGACTCTATTTTCAGACCGCGCGGCGTCGACGCAATGGAACTCTTCAAACGTTTGTTTACCAGTCGCACGTCGCGCATAAATGGGTCGGTCCATTTCAACTGGAGTGACACAGTTTCCGTTGTGAGAAAACAAAGACCCGCGTTTCCCAGATCATGGCCTTGCCTGGGGGCCTGGGATTCATTCAAGAGAAGAATGCGACCCTTGATCTGGCGGAGGGAGAGACCGGTCGGCTGAGGGTGAAGGTGGAAGAGAGCTGCTTCGTTGTGGAGAGGGCCTTGCTCGCGAGGCACAGCGACTACTTCCGGGCCCTCTTTCGGTCTGGCATGCGAGAAAGTAAGCAGGAGGAGCTGCACCTGAAAGGAGGGCTGCACGCAAGAGGTTTCCTCATCGCTCTTGCGGTCTGTCAGCGAGAGATTCCCACCCTCCGCGACCCGGAGGAGCTGCTCGACGCCGTGGAGTGCGCCGCTTTCCTTCAGGTGCCACGTTTGAGTCGACATCTTTGTGATATTATCGATTCGGACAACTGCCTCTTGCTGTACCGCGCCGCCGACACCTTTGGAGTGGAGAACCTCTTTCGCAGCGCCGCTCTGTTCCTTTGCGACACCTTCGACGACCTCAGGGAAACGGCGCAGGCAACGCTCCCCGAAGGTCTGCTGCAGTATTGTCAGTCGTTATCCCCCGCATCTTACGTCGCAATCGGAACCCACTCTCCTTCAACGGAGCTGCTCCGCGACACCCACCGGGTCGTGTGCTACCTCGATGAGAAAGAAGGACAGTGGAAGCATCTGACGCACCTCCCGACCCTCTGCAGTACTTCCATGTGTGGTGTAGCAGTGCTGGACAACCTCCTGTACATTGTCGGGGGAGTTTACGGTTATGGAAAAGGCGCCGTTGACGGTGCCTTCTGCTTTGACCCCGAATCGGGGGTTTGGACCGCGCTCCCAGGACCCCAGCGACCCAGATATGATTTCACCCTGCTGGGGCACGAGGGCCGACTCTACGCCGTTGGAGGCGAGTTCCAGAAAAGGCACATCACCACCGCAGAGCGTTACGACCCTCTGATGGGAGAGTGGACTTTTATACGACAAGCACCGAGGCCGGTCGCGTCGGCCGCTTGCGCCGTCGCGAGGCATCGGATGTTCGTTTGCTTCTGGAAGCCTCCCGATACCACCGACATTTACGAGTATGTGGCGCTCGATGACCAGTGGAAACTGACCACCGCCATGATCAGACCTCAGAGCTACGGCCACTGTATGGTGGCCCACAGGGACAATCTGTACGTCATGCGCAACGGGCCCTGCGATGACTTTCTTCGCTGTCTCATGGACTGCTACAATCTCACCACAGCTCAATGGACAGCCATGCCGGGGCACTACATCAACAGCAAGGGGGCGCTGTTCACCGCCATGATCAGGGGCGACTCTGCGCTCACGGTGAAACACATGCTCACGCTAGAGTATGCCATCGGCGCGGATGAATGGAAGCCCCGAAGGCAGATGAAGGGTTTTCCGAAGAGCGGATCGCTCCGGACGTGTTTGCTTCGACTTCCCAAGACGGGGCCCGTGATACCCCCGGCGGATGCGCAGAGGAACCAAAAGGAAATGCCTTTGAAGGACAAGACGGTGCGGTCGGTCGATGACATGCTGGCGGTCTAAGGTTTTTGGAGGGAACTGGGATAGGAGTCCTTCAATCATTGGCACACACTGTCTGTTCTCAGGATTTCATCGTGTCGAAAAATCTTCCTTCGGATCAGTCATGCTTCTGTCAGGCAAGGCTTCTCCAACTTTTTCCGAATTCATCCCAGACACCCCCTCGCTTCCCAGACCAGCGTTTGAGAACAACCTGCATTTTCACCATTTGACATGTTGGTGGAGTCACTTACTGTCCTGGCGGGTGGCAGATTGGGAAGGTTCTTCAGTGGGACGGGGACGTGTTTGGATGCTTTTCCATTGACCAGGATGCTTGCTCTGTCATCTGGAATGTAAAAGTAGCATCGAAGTGAACGGTCATGTGATCTTGCGCGCCATTTTGACATAAACACATGCCTTACTGTTTGTGGTGAAAGAACATTGTGACTATCGTGGTATTGATTAACTTGTCGATGGCATTTGTGTTGGCGTTGAGCTCGCGACGATTGTGAAGGCACACTTGTGTGCTTGTTTTAAAGACACAAACATTGGATTACATTTAGTTTGACAATATCTTTCAAACTACTGCTTGTTGTGAAGGGAGTCGTTTACTGCTGCTAACTTGCAAGCACTTGATCTCCAAAAGGATTAAAAAATAAATAAAATAAATGAAAAATCATCCCAGCGACTGCTTGTGTTTTGAAAAACTTGAGTCGGGCCACTCTTACTGTATACTGTGAAAAGCCATCCAAAAAACCGACAAAAAAAAAAAAAACACAAAATAGTGGAAATGAGTTCATTCTATCACAGCTGAACGATGTCGTCTTTTGTCTCCTAGGTTGCTTCTGCGTTGAGGTTGTCCAAGTGGGTCAAACGTTACGGTGAACGTGAGTTATTGCACCTTGCGCTTTTGAAGCGAAAAGCAGACACAAACTACAGTCACAGACGAACCAAGTCCCCCCCCTGACCCCACCAGCATTTCCTGTCTGTTTCTTCATAGCTCCTCGCCATCTGTAGCTGCCTTGTTTTGTTTGGACGACAAGAAAGAATTTAGGTGGGGATGATTTCTCCCCCCTTTGTTCTTCTTGAGTTTTGTTTCGTGGGTCGTGAGATTTGAGTCTGCTGAATAATTGATCAGGTCCGTTTCATGAATCGGGAGTCGCTGGATACTGTTAAACTGGCTGGAGTTACTCAGTGTAATGCCGCGGTACGCCCAAATTGCAAGCATCATCACCGGAAGGAGCGAACAGCTCGCATGCTCTGTCCAAAAGAGCAAGAAGCAAAACTCTTCTTTTTTTTCGTGCGGGTTTCCCATAAAACAATTTGAAACGTTTACCTTTCTCCGAGTTTTCCTTGCTACCGACGACGACTTTATTCATGTAGATGTACTCCTCATCTGCACCTGCGTCCAGAAAGACCAAAAAAGCATAAACACTCAACTACAAAAGGAGAACGCATGAGAGGTATTCTCATGTGTTACAAAAGTAGAAATTGATTCAATATTGAATACATTTCATTATAATTTAAAAAAAAAAGTTAAAGTGTACGTATGCATATGAAGGTTTTGTATTCGGATTTTTAAATAATTGGACCGAAAGTAATAAATCATCTCTCCAGCCATAGATTTTGAAATAAAAACAGAAGGGCCACTGGATTGCTCTCCCGATCGATCCAGTGCACTGGCCATTCTGTTTCCTTTTTCAAAAGCTATGAATAAACACTTAAATCATTGTCCATGCGCATGCGTTTATGCTCCTAGCATGCGTTTCCTAATCGTGACCTTAAATTTAGGAGCGTTTTATAAATTGGCTTCGTTGTCATCGTGGAGGAGGAATTGCAGGTTGGGAGGAGATGGGTTTGACAATGTCCCATAAGCAGTTCTCAGAAAGCGAGAGGAAAAAAAAAAGTGTGCGGCAGCTGGTCGCCATAACCTTGCAGAAGAAGCTTTCCTCATTGAATTAATTTTTGCTGACCAAGATGGCACCCACAAAGGCAGCTTTGGGTGTTAGATTCCTTTGAAATTGAGAGCTTGGGCGGAAAGTAAACAAAAAGAAAGAAAAGAGTTTCTGCCTGTGCGTGGAGAGATTGGCGTGCCATTTATAAACTGCGGCTCAAAGGAAGTGAGCGTCCCCAGTGGATGAATGCGGCTTTGGAATAATCATACAGCTCCGAGCCAGGAGAGGAACAAATCCAAGACCTGAACATGGAAAGGGAAGACTGTTTCAGTGTGTCGGTATTGCATCATGAGAAGGGCACTCACTGTGACCTTTTCAACCCCCAGAATCCATTGGGAACCTCAGGGGACATGGCGGTCGAGTTTTTATTGAGCCCTCAGAGGGCCATACTGGACTTGCGATTGATTCATGATGGGCTTTTTATAAGCGTTCCCCCGGGGATTTATTTGCTTTTAAAGCTGGAAGGTGTGCCTGGACAAAAAAGCCATCTTAAAGGCCTCTCACGCACTAACCATCTGAGCAGCCTGAAAAAAAATAATCGCAGCCTTTGATGTGGTCATTTACCGATACGGTGAAACCCCCCCCCCCCCCCCCCCCCCCTCCGCCCCCCC
>CAAKHF010024071.1:267640-294292 GCA_901007745.1 Hippocampus kuda | reverse complement strand
ACGGCCATGCGAGTATGTGCCAGGTGCTAACTGGCAAGTGCTTCTGCACCACCAAGGGCATCAAAGGGGACCAGTGCCAGCTGTGAGTACCACACACACACACACACACACACACAACACAATCATGGCTCAGCTCAGCTCTTCCGATGGCTGCCCTGAACATCATTCGGCTTTTAGAAGCATCATGAAAGAGTGAGATCAGACAGTTGAGCACAGTGGATTTGGCAGTCGAGAACATTCCGGCAAATTCTGCCGTGCGTTTCCAAAGCAAATTCTGTCCTGTCTCAGAAATGTTCATCCCCGTTGATCAATGATGCCATCTTTCATGTATTTCTTTGTCTGGATGAACGTCTGCCGGTAGGTTGTCTTTTTAATGAAATTGGACGCGGCGATGAATGAGGCCACATGAAAACAAATCAGAAATGGAGGGCAGCGCAGATGAGTTCGGGTTCTTAACCCCGCCTTTCAAACACTACGGAGGTGGGGGGGGGGGTGTATCTGCGCAACTGTCGGCCGGCGTTTCAGTGAGTCATTATTGCTGTCAAGGAGAAGTCAGAAGGACACTCCAGATAAGCATACACACATTAGGGGGAAATTAATGGGATTTGGATCACATTAAGGCCCGCTGACTTTCACTCACCTTTTTCTCCTAATTGCGTAATCAAAGTTGAAAGCGACAAGAGCGCCACTCGTATTGCAAGTATAACCTCTGAGGTACATTTGCATCTCATTGTGACTCGTGACTTTTTTTTTTTTTTTAATGGCTCTGTCATAAGCGGTAATTGTCTGACCTTAAGAGATCAGCCGCCCTTGCCGACACGACCCTTCAAAGGTGGATTCCTGTTCTTTTTCCTGGCTGCTGGAAAAGCGAAAACTGTTGTGCGGTGGTGTTGGTCAGAAAGTGCACCTCCAGCATGATTACTGCTGACAGGGTCAATTTGGCCCCCAGCCCCGGTGTAGCGGGACCATCCCCACTTAGCAAGCCCACTTTTCCCAGTTGTAAGCAAAATGGACGCCAAGGGGTTTGGAATGCGGTTCGAGCAAGGCGAGGAGGCCGCTGCTCATTCCAAATTCATACATTGGGATCAAATTGAGCCTAAAATGGCTGTTTTGCAAAAGACATGCCGATACAGGGCTTTTCAAAGCGTTTCAACCTCGAGTTCAACAGAACTCCCATTTTATGGGCTTAGCTTGGAAACTGGCTTCTCGCTAAATCCAAGATGGAACCAAAATGAACAGCGCCTTGGCCCACTGTTTGTGCGCCTCCCGTTGTAGTGCAATGCGGAGCGACCCCGGCCGGGGCAGCAGGTGGCTCACAGTCGCCACTGGAACATGAACGCAGACAGCAGCAGGCCAATCACAAGCCATTGAGTGGAGGGATCTTCCTGGTGCCCATTACTGATTATCAAATTAAAATGAAGCCGGGAATAGAAACGACACGGATGCAACCATTTCTGACTCATCAGATTATGGTCGGTATGATCAAGCGACGGTATATTATTTCCTTGCAAAGTGATGCCAACGTCGCTAATCTTCAAAATCCAAATGCGTTTTCACCTTCCAACATTAGCGCGCTCAAGTAATTACCTGTTTCGAGTCGAATCAAATTGCTCTATCGATTAACAGTTGAGTTGGTGTGCTGTTTGGTGATGTCATTCCCGCTATCTCGTTGCCTGTAATCAGCCCCCCCCTCCCCCACCCCACATCTGCTGCTCCAACCGGTCTTGTCAGCTCTTGTCAGCTCTTGTCAAGCGGTCCAGAATGCCGTTGCTCGCCTCTTGGCTGGTCCTTGTAAGAGGGAGCACATCACTCCTGCTCTGGCATCCCTTCACTGGCTCTCAGAGTACTTTGGAACATCCTATGATTTGTTTTCAAATCTTGAAATGGTTCCTCCTTACCTCTCTGAGCTCCCCCGCCCCTGCCCGCTGCCTCAGGTCTGCAGACCAGATAATATATTCGAGGTCGAGAACCAAGCAACGAAAAAAAAAAACAAAACAATACTAAGGACTGATTCAATGATGACATTTATTTTAATCAACCAAATGTGGCCCTTTTTCCAGTTAGATTGATCTTGCGCTCTGTTTATTTCTGTGATGCCAAGCCCTCATTTCCTCCCGTTTTTGTGTGGAGCAAACGCCGAGCTCGGAGCACACCGGTCCGAGCGTGTTTTGATTAAATTAAGATACAGCGTAATGATGGCGGACCGCCGTCGAGGCGTGCGTGTGCGCGTGCGTGCGTCCATGCAGACGGAGATTAAATTAAGATACAACAGGGAGGGGTGGCATTCGACCCTCCCCCCCCCTTGGACCGCATGCAGGCCTGTCTGTCTGTTCTACAAATGCGAGCGCGCCGCCACGCCTCGGGAATGATGCCGCGTGAGGGTCGAGAAGTGCGTGGCGGCGTTTGTCTCCCCGTCTTTTTGCGCGGGCGTAAAAGAGCACTGCGGCCGCTGCCTGCCTGTTAGCGGACGTCACTCCGATCCACTCGCTGATGCTTGCGTGACCTTTTTCAATTCGCCGCTTAGATATCACGTCAAAGTGATACTTGATCATGTCACTGAATACTCTGAAAGCATGCATTTAGTTCCACGGCACGCATCCGTTCAAATCTGTTTGTCCTTTGGCTGCTAAAAGCCACCGGAGGGACATTGGCGCTCGTCTGATGGCTCTAGACGGCACGCGGAACAAATTGAAAGGCTACTTGTATTCACCATGCGAAACTCAAACGTGTGCCTTCAAGACCTGCCGGCCAGATCCAGTCATTGGCCGCAACCCGGCTTCTGCTCAGAAATGACACAGAAATGCTTGAAAACAAGAAATCACATGGTCGCGCCCCTCCACAAGTGAAAGCCGAGGAAATGGAGTTGGCTTCCACAAGTGCAGTGAAAAAGAAGGCTGAAAACTGCCGCTGATTCATCGCATGATTAAAAGGATGTGACATTCTCTCTCGGATGGCAATCAAACCTCGCAAGCGCTGCTGTCATCCTTCACGTCCTGGTCTCACTCGCATGCCGGGCGACTGTTTGCGCCGCGCCGGACGCCGTTTAGTCATGCCACTTTCCATCTTTGCCGTTCAGATGGCGTGTGTGTGCGCGCGTGCGCGTGCGCTTTTGCGACATGCCGCAGACGCCGCCGGCTTGAAAACCGGCACGTCTGTCAAATAACAACAATGGCTCCGAGGCGAACACAAGCGAGTAATTGCCCATCCAGCAAACGCCCCATTTTTAGCCCCCTGAGTTAGAACCCTCATTAGTGGCGCTCACAGATGAATTGGCCCGCAGTTTACAGTCATTTCACACTGGCCATATGTTAATTGCCGACTTACTATTGCCTGATTGTTTTTCGAGGGTGGTGACTTGAATTTAAAGCCGCGTTTGCAAACACGTCGAGAGGCGCCATGCAGTAGAAGTGCATTTATGGATATTTTGGTCTCACAACAGAAGAAGGCAAATTTATTTGCCGCAGGCTGATGTTTGGCAGTCTGCTTGCAGCGCTGCAAAAAGATGTTTGCCCCCCCCCCCTCCCCTCCCCGGATGTCTCCATGCATTGGTGCTCCAAGCTCCCTCCGTCTGTGATCAGAGCAGATGTTGTGAAGTTTTCATGTCAGCATGTTGACAAAACGATGCGTCCGAGGCTACGCAAGTGTGTCGCGCTCATCCGCCTCTCTCTTCTCTTTTTGCTTCTCTGCAGGTGTGACTCAGAAAACCGTTACCTTGGCAATCCACTCAGGGGAACCTGTTATTGTGAGTACATTTGCGCCGCACTTCCACACGCAGTAGATACAGTCGCGGCCTCTTGACTTGGAGCCTCCCGCTCGGCGGCAGATGGGCCGTCTTAGCGCTTTGCCACCCGCCGCGCTTGTTCCCTGACAGAATGACTTGACGTGCAAATGTCAAGCGCATCACGAGGAGTGAGCGATCTGAGCTAATCAAGGGGACGGAGGAGGAGGAGGACTGCGGAGGGTCATGCGCACAGTCGCTCACCCACCAACTGCTTGGCTCATTTCGAGCCGAGGTGTCACACTTGCTTTCATCACGGGCCGCGTTGTTGTTCTGCTCGTATAACGGGGACACCACACACACCTCTCATCGTTAGGGCCGCGTAACGTAAGGTATGCCTAAACTCTACTTCTGTGGTCTGGCAAGATTTAAAAACAAATAAAATGAACTCTGAAGTCAACAGGGAGTCAGTGAAGGGAGGCCAGAATTAATTCCCTCTTTTGAGCAGCACTTAGAAGTCCAGCAGCAGTATTTTGGACCAACTGGAGACACTTGAGGGAGGTCTGGCTGATGTTAAAATCCACTTTACTTTTCCATTAGAGATGCAATGAAGGCATTGATGACCATTTTTACCCAATGCCTCAGATCGATTTCCTCCAGACGGAACAAAAGCGGCCTTGGAGTCTGACAGCAGAGTTACAGACGAAAAGTGGAGATGACTGAGCCGCTGCCCTTCAGAGTGCGTCATAAATAAATATATTTTTGCCATCTCACACTCCGCGGCAGGCAACAAAGCTTGGGCCAAGCTTTTTGTCCCCTTTTGAAATGCCATCGCGTGATGACAAGCTCAATGATAAGACAAGAGGTTCAGGCCCCGAGCTTGTTTTAACCTCTCCCCATCACCGAGCCTTATTCTTCAGCGTCTTCTCTGTTCCGGACTCAAACCACCGGGAACGTTCTCCATGGCTGTCGCGACCGGCGTGACTCAAAACACAAGCTGTCGTTCTGTTTGAGGATTTATCTTTTACACTCTTAAGTCTCAAAATGGGCAGTTACATGCCGGTTTGTAAAGAGCGAATTTGTGGGCTTGTGTAAATGGGACCGAAAATGTCGTCGTGAACGTTGGCTGAAAGTGCCACGAGAGGTCAGACTGAGAAACAAAAGACATGCAATTTAAAAAAAAAAAAAACGACAAAATGCATTACGAATGTTCCGACTGCGCACGTAATTATCAGAGTCTTTGTCGGTTCCTGTGTCGAAATGGCAGCAACATGTCGCAAATGGTTCCAAAATGATCCCAATCGTGATCAATCATTGCTAAGAGGTTTTCGAGCCTGCTGCACAAGTTGCATTTTGGCACTCGGCTCGACGAGAAAATTGGACACTCTGATTGCGGCGAATGGATTTGATTACAATCGTGTTTTGATTTGACTTGATTCTCATCCGCCGGACTCGCGCTCGGACCGTTGTTTTGGTCTTGGCAGTCCGATCGGTTGCCGCTTTACAGGCTGACTCTTCACAGCGCAAAGAGGTCACGCCGTTGGGCTTTGTAAGTTTTAGCACCGTGTCCTCTTCGTGTCTCCAACAGACAACCTGCTGATCGACTACCAGTTCACCTTCAGTCTCATCCAAGAAGACGACAATCACTACACGGCCATCAACTTCATGGCTTCACCTGAGCAGGTAACGCGCAGCGACTCATTTGCGTCGGCATGCTTTTCAAGAAGTGACTCGGCCGTGACATCGCCACCCGCGATGTGATGCGGGGTGCCCGGTCGCCACTCTGCTCCCTTCAGGCTGGGTGACATCGGCGCAAGCAATCGCACGTCCTCTCTCGCCCGATTTAACGCCGCCGGTGACGACTTGATGACTCGGTCACTCTTTTTCCCCCGAAGAGCAGCTCTGATGGTGTTCTCGGCTCGCTGACGCGTGACGCACTTTGATGTTCCGCGCGCAACCTTCCGTCTCATGCTTTTGCCTGATATCTGGTCTTCTTCGTCCAAAGGCCAACAAGAACTTGGACATGTCGATTAATGCCTCCAACAACTTCAACCTCAACATCACCTGGTCTGTGGGATCAACAGGTACGTCAACCCAAACACACACACACACGCACCTTCGCCAGTTCAATCTTCATGCCTCGAAAACAATAAAACACACTCTTAACTTTAACGACCATCTAGGAGGGCTGCTAAATGTGGTCAGTGGCACTGATGCATCTCATTTTTAAATAGTAGCTGCCACAAAAATATCAAATTTAATCAAGCGTGGTTTACACGTGATGTGAAACATTTCCGGATCGCAGCGAGCTCACGACAGACGGCCAGTCAGCTCCGGTGATTTCATTCGCAAGGTAATCGGGTGTGCGTCACCGAATTCGAAGGCCAGCATTTAAAATCCTTTCCAAACAATCCGGTCAAAAGTTAAGAAATGCATACGCCAACGCAGAAAGTATTTATCTTGGAGAGCCATCGGAATAAACGCAAACACATCCCCAGCTAGCCAATCGCCGCGTATCGGTTGTTGATTTTGACCGTTGCCAATAACGATCTCACAAAGTTGATCACCCTGCTTTCACCACCCTCGACACCATATGGAGCCACGCCTGTCCCGCTGACCTCCACCACTCTGTTATCAACCAGTGTTTTTTTTTCTTCCTCTGCTAACATGACGCAAAACGCCCCAAACGAACAAATATATGCGTCTCTCAGTATTGAGCTCGACCAAAAAATAGTGAGATGGTGAGGGCTTAAGGCACCTTGCGTTTGCTTTTGAGTTGTGTTCGCAGATCTTGCCGGTCGCTGTAAAGACACGCCAAGGACAGCGCAGCCGTGCAGTTCTGCTGCGTTAATCTCCTGCCCTTCCTTCTTTCCTCCACCCGAGCCCGTCACCACATGAACGCCTGACATTTCCTCGCCCCGCCGCCACCCGCTTAAGACCGCGACGCTCCTCCGTAGCCACCGTAACCTTTTTCCACAGTGCTGTCATTAATATTTGAAGCGAGGTGCCCCCTCCCCGCAAAAGATATTTCGTCTCTGAAGTCACGACGGCGCCTCTCCACAATTGACAAGAGCCGCGAGCGCCTTTGGGTGGAGGCGGCGGTTGTGGCGGCGGCGCAGGAGGGCGATTTCAATTAAGATAAACACACGCTCAAGCTGTGCTTTTCTGTCCCTTTGTTTCCCAGCGGTGGGTTGGAATGTCAATGACTTGAGGCCATTGACACGAGCGTGACTACGAAACGACCGCAAACGCTTCCGACGTATGTCAAGTGGGCCGTTTGCCAAAGCCCGTGCAAGCCAATTCGTTTGCGGTCGCGACGGACGTGGCCGTGAGCGTATTCTCACCCGATGGCGCATCGCTCTTGCTAAAATGGCGACGCCTGCGGCCACCGATGCACCCTTCGAACACACGCCCGTCAAAGTCGCTGACTCGAGTCCATTTTCCACTTCCGTGGACCGAATGTGTGATATTAAATTGCTCGCAGTGTTGACCTCCGACCGCATCCGCTTCCTCTCCTGGACTTGGATGTTCAAAGAGTCCACGGTTGAAACGCGGCGCGAGTGAGGCAGATGCGTAACTGTGCACTCTTTGGGGCCGACAGCTGGCACCATCTCGGGCGAGGAGGTGCCCATCGTGTCCAAGACCAACATCAAGGAATACCGAGACAGTTTCTCCTGTGAGAAGTTTACCTTCAGGAGCAACCCCAACATCACCTTTTACGTCTACGTCAGTAACTTCTCATGGCCCATCAAGATTCAGGTACGCTTGTTTGTGTTCCCCCGGTGGCCTCGGCGCCATCCCGACGACACCTTTTTGTTTGTTTCATCCTCGATATCCCCCGGGCTCGTTTGGAGTCCACTCTTTCAAAAGAAATTGGATGGACTCGTGAAGCGTTGTTCATGTTGAAAGTGTATTTTTCCTACGAGGGCAAACAAATTTCTTCAACAACAGCCGGTCTCTTTTTGCAGATGGTTTTGCCTTCGATTGTCGTATTTGTCGCGGCCCTCTCTTTCACGCGCCAGATTGCTGGACCGTAGTGGGGTAGGACGTTGAGGGTCAGCTCATCTATCGAGGTGTTCCAATCATCGTTTTCTATTGCATTCCGTGGCAAACAATGGTTTTATTTATGGACCGACCGGCTTGAGCCGTCAAAGCCGCTTCAGGAATCGGATAAGGTCTCTTTTTCTTGCGTGCCTGGATGAAAGTCCAATTTCGAGCTTTCCAAAAGGGCCGAACCGACTAATTGCCTCCAAAAAATTGGCAAAACACCGACCGTATTTTCCAAAGCCACTTGGAGATTTCGGTGGAGTTGTTACGAGAGCGCTCAATAGAAAGAAACTGCCGCTATCCCCCGATGCTTTCAGTGTTTGACAAATGATTCCATTGATCTGCCATAGATGTCTTGAAACTGAATTAACCCTCAACATATTACTTTGACCCCCCCCCCCCCCCACATGATGTGAAAATCCAGCAGCACCAAGACTAAGGCTACTCGTTCCCACATCATACCACTTGTGACCTGTTGTTAGCCAGGTCGCCGCACATCACGCCACTGACTCAATTATTCTTCTTGTAATTTTTTTAATGTCAGGATAAAAGTAGGCCGAATTTTAGGAAGATTTCAAAGCTGAAGTTGACTCCTTTCTTGAGCGCTTCCCCCCCTCCCCGGAGAGCTTCACTTCACACACTTGGAGCCAAATAAACATTTGCTTTTGCTCCTCGTCCTCATTCAAAGCGGCAAACGTGCGACAGCAAATCAATCTTTCAGCGCGACTCGCGCCCCGTTGCCCGACGCCACGTGTTGCCCCTGAAGGGAATCAGGCCGCTGTTGACATTGTGTGTGTGTGTCTCTAAATGATTTTGGGGCAGAATGCCTCCGAAGCGTCTACAGTAGATAATGATGTGTCACCGTGATGTGGCCTGGCGCACACGCACGCACACACCCTCCCCACCGCATTTGACCAAAAAAAAAAAAAAGCAGCAGGAATATGCTCTGCACAGATTATTCCGGAACCACAGAAATGCAGAATAACTCTTACCAAGCAGCAGATATCCGATTAATTCAAATGGTGGTGTCTTGATTTTATTGTACTTGTTTTTATTTTCTTTATTTTTATTTTTTGGAATGTTTTGGGGGGGGGGGTGGTCGAGCTCCACTTTGACTTGATGTACATTTGTAACATACTATCAACAAACGGTCATTTTGAAAACGTGGATTTGCTTTTGACTGTTTTGTGATTTCCCCCCTCTAGATTGCCTTTTCCCAACACAACAGCATCATGGACCTTGTGCAGTTCTTTGTGACCTTTTTCAGGTGCGTCTGATATTTCTTGGGACACTTTAGGACAGGTGACGTCCACCTTTTTGGTTTGAGGGCCACGCACGGAAAAATGGAAGGATGGAAGGGCCGCTTGAGCCTTGGTCAACTTTTTGAGACGCGCTAAAGTCAGTCGAGAAAGCAATGACTGTATTGTCCAGTGTTTCACCGGCTCTGTGAAACCAGCTGACAGTCGTCGTTTCTTGAGGTTTTTATTGCGGTAAAACGGTCGGAAATTAGGAATCATTTGTGGTTAGCTAAAAAAAGGGGGGGGGGGACGACAACAAATGCTTTTCCAGGGCTATCTTCAAGCTTCAAAAATATTCATGTGTCACGTGGTAGCCACTGACCCGAGCCAGTGTGTTGTTTGGGTCTCCGGCGCTCATTTTGCGGGCTGACAGCGACTCGCATATGTCAGGCTTGCAAATAGAAAGCCGCCGTTGCCCAAGGCACCTGCCCATCACTGCCTCGTACACAAAAACCTTCCTGCCGCTAAGCTGTTGCCTCAGCTCAAATTGCCGCTTGAATTCAGGGAGTGCGGCAACGAGAACTTGCAGACCATCCAATATGGCCATCGAAATAATGAATCAAACACGCACTTGTGTTCATTTGCAATCCGTAGCGACGGCCATTGCCGAAAGGAATGAACAACAGTACTCTGGCAACGGTCGCACCCGGGTCTCTTTCTAGCTTTCCGCATCCATCGGATTCAGATGACTTTTGGAACATGTGCGCTTGATGCATGGCATCACGTCTTGGAGCGATTGTGGCAACGTTTGTGCTTGGTTGGAACCGGCGCCACATTTTCATCTGGCCCTGATGAGCTTCGTTGAACCTGTGTGGTAATTTCAGAGGGAAATCTGATCAGGCTGATGTCAACAACATCCCACCTACCCACAGGGTTTCCCCACCTCGCTGCTCCCCCACACAATGCGAGGGAAGGGCCGTTCTCGTCTCCTTTTGCTCCATTGTTTCACATCGGGCCTCTTGGACTTCCCTGATCTGTTCCCCATGTTGCACTTTTCCCACCGCTGTGCTGGGAATCCGTTTTTAAATGATTATTTTGCCAACACGTGTGTTTGGTCTCTATCTGTCGCCACATTTGAATATCATCACCCCTTATCTTCTGAGTGGCGCAAAGGCAATGGGGGTCCCTTTTTCTTCCATCTTTTGTTTTTTTTTTTTTTAAAGAACGCAAAAGCATTCCCACGCTGCAAAGTGTGATCGCAAGCCGTTTGATGTTTCCCGTTGCTTACAGCGGATTTCACCTTTTCTCTTAGCCCCCATTGCTTCTCGTCCTTGCGAGTGCGATCACGTTTCACTCAGCCATCAACTGATACCATTGCGCCCATCCGGCCCGTCTATCTCACCGATAGCCCGCTCAGCTTTAAACATCAAACAAATGCTTGCGGGTTCATCAGCAGATGCGCCCCCCTCCCCCACCCACCCACCCACTCAAAAGACGAGGGCTTGTTGCTCGAATTACAGGATGTTGTTCACGTGGCGGCGGCGGCGTGATGATCTTTGTCCCCGCGCATCAGGAGCAGGCTCGTGTTCCCTTCAAACTGGGAAAAGAATTTGATGATTTCAAGACTCGCCGATGACCCTCTTAGCGGCCTAATTTTAAGGACGTCGTCGCCGGGGAGTGGAACATCCGAGATGAGCTCAACCCCACGCTAATTCCGCAAATGTGCTCTAATCAGTATGTTGAGACGAAAAACCTTTCCAGAACACTGCGGGTCCATTAAGTAGAGGATTTTTTTGGGGGTGCTATATTGTCTTATTAGCAATTTTAACAGGAAGAAAGAGAATTATTTTGGCCTCATGAGTTTTGTGCGTGGGATCGCCAAGTTATGGCACGGGGGCAAATTGTGGCCCTCTGTCCATTTTTCAGCGGCCCGTGACATGACAAAAATAAATCAATAAATAAATAAAACAGACATTTAAAATGGGCTGCAAGGTTAGTTAAAAAAAAAAAAAAGGCGAGGCTGTGTAGTACAGAGCTGGAGCCAACTGTGGGATAGCGGCTGTTGGCCACCCTGTTTGCTTTCACACCTTTGACAGAAAGCTGATGAAATGAACTCGACAATACAAACGAGAGAGAATTGCTTTTTGGACTGACTTGGGCGCGTTTCAAAAAGTTGACCATTTTCAAAGTGGCCCCTTCCATCCTTGCATTTTTTTTTTCCACGCACGGCCCTCGAACAAAAAAGGTTCGGACAGCCCTGATTTGGGGTTTATGAGTCGTTGCTCCTTCTCATCCCTGCCTGCACTGGACATCTGCTTTTAGTTGTTTTCTGTCACTGCTCCTGGTGGCAGCAGTGGTGTGGAAGATCAAGCAGACTTGCTGGGCATCGCGACGGCGAGAAGTAAGTGTCCCGTCATCCAAATTCAGGGATTAACAAGGATGGAAAAAGAAATGTTTCGCCTTTGGTCCGTTCTGCGCAACGATGCTAGTTTGCAGTGATTGTGTTTCATTATCCGCCCGACTTAATGGAGACGCGACTATGAACCCCGTCCAATTGCCATCCTGACAAAAGAATCAGGCCAGTCTTAAGACTTAAAGTCAGCAAAATAACAAACGCGTGCATGTGGTCCGCCGTCGTGAAAATGCCGCTCGCTTCATTTTTGTTGTTGTTGTTGTTGTTGGTTTAATCGAGTTTGTCGCTGCCCTTCTGTTCCCGCGTCTAAAATAAAGAGCAAGACGAATCCAAAGTGTTTCGGACACAGAGTAGATTAGACGGAAAGCGCCGTTCATCTCGGGCGTAAAGAGCGAGCGAGCCTCCAGTCAATGCGACTGCTTCATTTGTGTCGTTGACATGGAGGTCACGCGACCGGTCTCGGATCACGAGTGGCGACGACGACGGTAAATGCCGCCTAGGCGCCGACATTTCGCATCGCGAGACGCCGGCGTGTACCTTCAAAGGTGTTTGACACAACATCTTTGCACTTTCCACCGCAGCGATTCTGCGGTCGCCTTGCCCGTTCCAGCGTCTGACCCAGGGCGGGCAAATGCTTGGGCTCGAGGGCCGCCTTTTGGTTTTGTTTTGTTTTTTTGGGGGGGGGGGGGGTGTAAAAAAAAATGAATAGGCCAGGAAGAGCCGGTCTACTCTGTACGAATGCGTTTTGCAAGTGTGCAAGTGGAAAATCCAAAGTGCAGACGCGGATAACTTCGGCGCTCGCTTGCCAAATGAATCAGGTGGCATATTAACGCGCCGCGTGCGCAAGCTTATTGCGGCAGTGGAAGGCCGCAGCTTGTGTTGTTGACAACAATCACTTGGGAACCGGTTTTACGCACTTGATTCTGGCCTTTTGTCGTTGACTGAAGTTCTTCATTTCTTGCACCTTTTCCTGTTATTGTGGCGCTCGTATTCCCTGCGCATTTTGCCTCCACGGCAACGGCTGACTTTGCTTCCCCTCTCGGGCGCTTTGTCGCTTTAAATTAACCCGGCGACGTGATAAATAACATTGCGGCTATCTGACATTTAGGATGGATGTTGTTGGATTTGAAGCTTTGGTGTTGGAAATTACAACAACAACAACAACAACAACAACAGAAGAAGAAGATGAAGGAAAAAAAAAAAAAGAGCCAAACAGCCCTGCCGGCCCCTACATCTTGCTTTATCTTTCCGAGAAGGGCAAATTTCCTCATTGTTGACCTTCGGCTGAGCCCAGCCGCTTACATTTATAGATGTGATGTCGCTGTAAGATGTTTAATAGCAGAGAAGTGCAACAATGTTGCGGCTTAAAGTTTGAACGCACAAGAGGAGCGAAGCGGTGAGTCAAATCAATCTGGGTTTGTCCTTGTTTCACCCCGAACCCCCTTTTTTTTTTTTTTTTTTTTTCTTTTTGATCACATCAATGGAGCTCTCGATGCCAAACAAAATTGAAATCGTTTTTAATTGTGTCGAGGATAAATGACAGCCCAAATTTGCGGTGCTTAATGCAGCCACGTGTCGAATAAGAACAGTGCATGATCAACTGCTCAGCATATGAAAGTAGGACATTGAAGTCGGGTTAGGATGCACTGGCCATTTCCTCGTCTCAAACAAGTCGTAGGCTGCACCGAATAGACCATTTTTGGAGGCCTGTTCTTTATTTTGGGGCTTTTTCTCTCCCCAGCAACTGATGAGGGAGCGTCAACAAATGGCCAGTCGTCCTTTTGCGTCCGCTGCCGTCGTGCTGGACGCTCGGGGAAGAGAACAGACAGAGATGCTTCAAGCGATGGCCGACGTAAGTCTTTCTTCTTCAGTACATGACATTGCTTCAAATTGCTTCGTTTTGCTCACATCTTTTGAGTTACCTGGTTTCCCCCCCCCAACTACGTCTTTGTGTGTGCGTGTATGTGTCCCCCCCGAGCCCCACCACCACCACCACCACCAAACGAACAAAATAAGAGCATGAAGTCATTGTGGATAGTCGCCGGTCAGACTGTCCCCCGCTTCACTGCCTGTGTTAGAAAAATGAGATTTGCAGTTGTTTCTTTTTCTTTCAATAATTGGTTCATGTCCTTTGATTTGACGAGCCAGCGGATTCATTCCAATTAATTGGAACATTTACTTTTTATTGTCTTTTCTTGGAATGAAAAAAAAAGAAGGAATCGGCCTGCTTTAGCTGAATTGTCCTCTGCAATCACCGCAACCACTTTGATCTTTTTTGCACACAGAAAGGATGTCAGCATGCCCATTTTGCAGGGGTGGGGGTCATTAAAAAGCATCGATACATTCAGGAGACAAGAGTTTGGCATGGTTAGATTTGGAGGGGTGGCGTGGTGAATATAAAGTCCAAAAAAAAAAAAATCTCCCAATCATTGAATTACGTGGCACGCGCGACGGAAAACCGAGAGGAAATCTCGAAGCAAGTACAGCGCCGGTCTCAATGTCACTGGGGATAAAAGCGTCGCCGGAAGCGATAAAAAGGGAGCCACATGCTCAAATTGACATCAGAGGAGCAACGGTGTTTCCTCAGCCAAAGCCGCCCCTGTGTCACCCGCCGTCGAGAGAAATAAAATCACCGTGGCAAGCGGCGAGGAGGCACTACATTAGCCATTAGTGGATTGCTGAGCGCCGCTCGACGCCCATTACGCCCTCGTCAAGGGCAGCCCAAAGAACGGGAGAGCAGCACAACAACCGTTCTTAGCTCTCGCACCGCGATTCCGCAACTCTGAATTTGAATCCCCCCCCCCCCCCCCCCAAAAAAAAACAAACTGATCGTGAGTGTAAAATTAATTCTAGCCAAATTAGTTCCACGCGTTTGTGTCCGTCCGGCTTCGCTTCGGGCGCCCGGCTAAGCTGTTTGTTTGTCAGAGCGCATTAAGGGAAAAGGTTTGCGCCCACTGGAGACAATTGCGGTCAACACTGTCCCAAGCTGTTGTGGAAATGATAACCGCAGGAAGAAATAAATAGAAAAATCCCGTGTCCTCTGTTTGCTGACCCTCACAAGGCGCGGCGGCGTGAGCCAATAAACGGCTGAGTGTCTTTCGCTCGGATGGCCGCGCATCGTTTGAAGGAAGTTGCCAACAAACATGGACGCCTTTCCTCAGCTTCAGAATTGCACAGCATAAAACGGGATCGGCTAAACCTCAAACTTGACCTGCACGTCTCGCGTAGCCTGCAGACGCGCTCGTTCCAACCACCGCTGAGTCAAGTGAAACGGACAATTCAATTATTTGATGGCGTTGTTTGGCAGCGGCTGAAGGTGAACCATCTCAATAATTGTTTTTTCCCTAAATGAACCTAATTGCTCGGCATCTGGCGTCACTTAACTGTTGGAAATACTTGTTGATGTCAAAGAGGACACTGACCGCACATTTTGCCGACAGCTTGTCGCCACGCCGAGTCCAATCTTTCCATTGACGAAGCTCGTCAGTCGGGCTAGGTTTGCCGCTCACTGGATAGAGAAACAAAATATGTCCCGCTCACATTGAACCTTGAAAACGGCCCTTTGTTTTCATGAACGTGACGAGCGAGCCCGCAAAAGGGAACCCGGGCTCCATTTGCACGCTTGACAATCCGCGGCCGCGTTTGTTTGGAACGGCTCGCATCACGCCTCAGCCACTGAGCCATGTAAGCAACGCAGCGGAGCGAATTCTCATCCATTTGTCTGATGAGCACGAGACAATTTAGGCCCGCTTTTCTTTCTGCGGCAACGTAGCTACTCATTAGCCGGAGATCACCTGAGCGCCCGTGAAGCCGAGCGACGACCCGATTGCCCTTGGATGCCAGGGCGAGACCGTCAGCATTGCGCCCGGGCAGATGCACGCTCATGTTTTCGTGCCCTCATTGGCCTGCGCGAATTGCACATCGATGATCACGTTGCGTGACGGCTAAAACAGTACGCTGACCGTTACGTCGGTGAGCTCACAAAGTCTTGCGGACAAGCGCTCCAATTAAGAATCTCCGAAG
Source organism: Hippocampus kuda (assembly GCA_901007745.1). NCBI lineage: Eukaryota > Metazoa > Chordata > Actinopteri > Syngnathiformes > Syngnathidae > Hippocampus > Hippocampus kuda. The sequence goes on along the minus strand of CAAKHF010024071.1, from coordinate 278,853 downwards.
AGAAAAACCAATCAGTCCCTCCGCACGCGCGCCAGTTTCCGAGCGGTCTGCCTCCGTCATCGCAATTTGATCCTGGCAGACACAAAGAAGTCGGTTGTGGTCAGACGTGTTATTATTCCCCAATTTCTCCCAAATGGCCCTCCACGTTCATTGTAAGGGTGACATGTTTTTCACGCTTGAGACGCCAGCACTTTGCTGCCTTTCAAGTCTTAAGTGTCGCTTTTCTCGACGCGCCGTCTGTCAGGCGGGGCGGCGGGGGACAAGTGTTTTTGTTGTGTGACCAATTAAAGCGTTTGTCCTGGGGGGGCGGGGCGCCGCCCCTCTGCCGCAAGACATTCCACTGTCTGCTCGTCCCAAAGGTCCATTCGGCAGTGGCGGCGGCACCCGGAAAAAAAACTATTTTCGGCCTCCTGACAACACGCCATTAGAAAACTAGAAATACTGGCGCCAGATTGAGCTCGCCGCGTAGATAAAGAATTCCATACCCCGAAGGAGCCAATCACCGCCGTATCCTCGGATGTCGGATTTGTCTTCATTCCGCGCGCGTATGAAACGCATCGCGAGCCTCTTGCGGTCTGGCTCAATTTTGGACTGTTGCTCACTTGTGTGTCCCTAAAAGTCTGCGGCCGACCGCGCATGCTTACGTTTTTGATTGACCTCCTCCGCAGGGCGCGCCAAAACCCGTTGCCATGGAGCCGTGTTCCGGAGGCAAAGCTGCCGTGTTGACGGTCCTCATGCGGCTGCCGTCGGGACCCGCCAACTCGCCTCCGCCCGGCCAGTCGGGTAACAGACATTTAGCGCTAACGCTAACGGGAATAAGACGGCATTTTCGCTCGTTCGTAGTTTTGGTGACACGCGAAAACTTTTCCCGTCTGGGCGACGCGCTCGCAATGACTCTCCTTTATGTTTCACCCGCCGTCCAGGCCTGATCGTCGCCAGCGCACTGATCGACATTTCCCAGCAGAAAGCGGGCGATTTCAAGGAGAGATCGCTGGCGTTCAAGAACCGAAAAGCCCCGGCGCCGACGCATCAGGGCACCTGCGTTTGAGGGCCGTCTTTGGCGCTCTCTTGGGCCCCAGCCGCCGCAGGTTCCCGGCGGGCGACCTTCCCTTGCCGAGAGACGGCCACGCGGACGGCGGCCCGTTGGGCTCTGACTGTCAAATTCCAGGGGAGAGAAACGGAGAACCCCGAGCGCATCTGGACTTGACTTTTGCCACGACCCAGGACCTTGGGAACCGCGGGACCGACCGCAAAGCTGCAAACGGAGGACTTTTGTTTCAAGCTTCACTCGTTTGGATTTCAGCGGCCCCGTGACCCTTCGGCTCGGTACGAGTCCAAGGAAGCTAATCGCTATGCAGGTCATTTGCAGCTAAAGCTGGTCGACGCCTGTTACATGCTGCCTGTTTGTTGTTGTTGTTGTTGTTTTTTGTTTTTTCTGCACGGCCACAAGTGTTTCACGGTGCTAAAAGCTCCTACGGTTCGCCGCCCGAAGGAACTCTGCGCGCGACACCGGCACCCGCTAAGTCTGGTCTTAGTATTTCACGTAACACACCAAACTGGAAAATGTCCGCCCTGTGTTGGGGTTTGCGTCGCTTTTGTGACACGGGGCGACGTAACACGCTTGAAGCGAGGACATTCTGCTCCGGGCGGACTTTGTTTTTCTACGACTCTATCCCACCGTTGTTACCTTTTGTATTGCCGGACCAGAGCGGAGGGAAGGACGAATTCTCCGAGCTGTACAGTGTTTGCTTTTGAACAAAGGTCACGCTCGGCTCTTGATATTTCCTGTCGTTTGTCCGCTTTCTAAAACAGATTGGGGCCAGATATTTTCATTTATCCCTTATTATATTTACGGCACAATTGTGAAGAAGAGCTTCTCTGTTGATGTTTTGATATTTAACGCGATTCCTGTGTAATGGCACATTTCAATGATTTTTTTTTTGTTTAATGCTTTTTTTTTTTTTTTCAACCCCTCGGGCATTGTCATCGCGGAAACGGTCACTGTGTTGCATCTCTTAAGAGCCGAGTTTGTAAGCTAACATGTTCCTTATTGTGCGTGTGTGCGTGTGTGTGTTTGACTCGTGCTCATCTGACATGGTGTCATTACGCAGGAATCGGGGTCTCGCTGGAAAGAATGAGAAAAAAAAGGCAAGAGATGAGAGGCTGCCTGTCAGTCATCATCGATGTATTTTTAGGATGAAGGACATGATGGAATATTAAAAAGAGAAAAGAAGAATGCTGCGGGTTTTTTTGTCATTGTTTGCTTATGTCGTAGAATGCATGCCCTTCTCAGGACCCCCCCCCCTTTTTTTTTTTTTTTTTATTTAAAGAGCCCAGTCCAATTGTAGCATAAGTACAGATGGAGGTCACAAGGGCTGCCATTTCAATCGATGCGAATTGCAACCTGCGCCAAGGCCGGCCTACCGCTTCTGCTTATTCAGGTGCTGTCTCTTCAAAAGGTCCCAACCAAACGCGGACGCTGCTGCTCAGAAGGAAGCGATGCGGGTAAGTCGTCTCCTTTCTAACTCGTCTTCATAGCCACAAACCAGAAGGTGAATGAAACCCGTGACTCTTGTGTTGTAACGTCCAAGCACATTCCTGCCTGACCGGGAACCCGGGAGAGAATTGACACCCACCATGAATTGCAGCAAGTTTGCACCGGAACCCGAGGCCACTTTGACAGTGCCAAGATTTGATTTCATCGTCTTTATGCTGTGTGTATCTATGTATGTACATGTGTGTAGATGTAAATACTGTATGTATATGTGTGCGGATAAGGCCAAAAAGGCAAGCCAAAGTGGTGCATTTTATGATCCTCTTTGTCTCTGTAAGTACTGTAAAAAAGGGCCCTCGTGTTGCCCTTGATTTGTGAAATGAAGGTGCGCCGCCTGCCAGAGAATTCCTGCAAATGGCAGCAACAGCCAATTTTGGAAGCGGTAAGGTGCACTCGGGACAGAATCTTGAAGGGCTCCAAGTCGAAAGACGGCGAGTTGCCGCTGCTGCTGCGAGAGGAGCTTCCATCTGTCAAGTTGACTCCAGGAAAGGCCATCGTGGGACAAGGCGGGCGCTTTGTCATTTCTTGGCTTCACTGGAAATCTGGACTGTCACAAAGGTGACTCCAACGTTGACGGAGTGAAATGGATTTTCCTTGATTGCTTTGAAGTTTGACCGTCAAACGGGTTTTTCCCGTGCCTTGTCATTTATCGCGATGACGTTCCAGAAAGAAATTCCACCGGTTGCTGCAAGTGTTACCAAATGGATTCCCATGTCACATGGTGCCATTGTACGATGATGAAAACCTGCTGTGCGCCCGAAAAAAAAGGGCCGATTTGGGATTACAAATGTTAACTTGCATCGCAGATTTAATTCAAATAAAAAGTGGGCTATGGTATATCAACACATGTGTAAGGACGGTTCTTGTACTTTCTTGCGCCATGCACTAAAAAAACAAGATGAGGGGCAAAAAAGGAGAGGGGGGGGGATCTCCCATCGTGCTTTGCAGCAATACTTTCTCATTTCGGCTGCAGAAATTTATCATTTTTGACACTCCCAAAACAGACACTCACCACCAGACAAAAAAAAAAAAAAACAACCCATATGTGACAGTTGGTGTTGTCCCTTTTTCCATATCATAATTACATCTCCACTGTTTTAGGGATTTTCGTGTCTGTCTCCAGGATTGTGGCAAGCGCCCTCCGGCTTCCATCTGCGCCACGATTGGCATCTGCTGCTTATCGCCGACTGTTTGCTTGTGCTGCAAACGATCCGTTTTAGGCCCTTTGACGTGTCAGGAGGTGCTGCACTGTTGTCCTCCATCTCGCTCGTAGCTTGGTTAGCGCCTCGTCGGTCTTGGGGACGTGGCACAGATGACTGTCCGGAATATTTGGAGGAATTACGTTCTTTTGAACCGCTCGTAATTCCCTCCACCTCGACTGCGGCCCGAGTTCGAGCTGAAGAGTGTTGGTGCAAAATCTAGACGTAAATGCGTCCCCAAAAGTTTGGACAGGCAGGCGTTCATCGCGAGAAAGAGTTTCAATATTTCAGAAGGAAAGCGAACCAAAGAAAGTTCGAGCTGCTCTCTTTAAGGTCATCGTCTTATCGACTTATTTGAGGGGTTTAGTGGTCCTTTTAAAAAATGTTGACTGTCATCGTGGCTTATTCATCACTTATCTGTGCTCTTGAATGCCACTGAAGAGATCCAAATGTGTGATTCCACACTCGAGAGGCAGATCGCTGCGTCATTAAAAAAAAAAGAGAGCTATCTAAGTGCTCTCCTCCTCCAGAGAAGAGTTGATGTGGTCCAGGTTTCAGCCATTCGTGTGGAGCAGCTGACGCAGAAGCGCGTGGCTCTCGGGTCACGGAAACGTTGCGAAATGGGTGAGGATTTGTTTTGTGTGAGCGTGATGCCATTTTATCATCAGCACGCACGGGCAGCGCGCTTCAAATACATCCTCGTGCGAGCGGCCATCCACAGTGGCCATCTTGTCACCATGCCTGACACGTAGGGGACATTTTGTGTCTTTTTGGAGCTGCTGGCACGTCTAATAAATCTTATGTGCTCTCTCCTGGTCGAGTAGTCCATCACCGTGTTAAAACAGGTGGGCCATATTCCCCAGCAGACAGCCCCCCCCCCCAGCCCACAGCCTCCTCCTTGCTGTCTTCTCCACGCTTTGTCCTCTACAGGCTGGCGTCCTTGGCCGCCTGTGTCGCTTTGATGTGACGAGACTGACAATAGTCGAAACTCCCTGGATGCCCGGCAGAAGCCGCAGCGCATGGAACAGATTGTGTGTGTGTGTGGGTGTGTGTGTATAATCAGTGTGGAGTCGGTTTTTACGGGAGACATGAAGCCCAAAGACAGAAAACATGCCTGCGTGTCTGGCCCCTTGCTCTCTTTGCATGTGTGAGAAGTCGAGTGAAAGCTTTTTTGTACAATTCTCGACCTGACACAAAGTCATTGGTGTCATTTCTGGATTCTTTTGAGTTTGAATCGACATTGTTTGCCGAATGGCTGTTGCATTTGGTCCCAAAGAGTACTCGAACACCCTGGACAGTGAAGCAAACCCGTTTTAAAAGTTTGCACTGCAGCCCTGCAGCCCTGCTTTCGTTTCACAAATGCATGTGGCCACATCAAGAAAATGAGAACGTGTTTTCATGGTTTTTGACAATTTTTGTTTGCCCACACACGTCCGTTTGAACATTTCTCCGAGTCATTGCAAATGTGCACTGTGAGCGTCGGGGTTGGCGTGGGCCGGCAGGGACGCGCTCCGGGCGGACCAACCGCGTCGGACGTTCGACGTGACCTTCCTCCCACTCGAAACCGAACCCAAAGTGGCCCCGAGTGGCGTGGCGTGACGTGGCGTGACGTCATCCGCCCGCGACGTCTGCGCGCGACGGCGACGTCGAGGAGCGACGGTGTCATGACTCCAAAACACTTGTTGCTGCTCTGTTCTCGACGGAATTTCTGCTGCGAACGAACGGAGGAAGGACAACCCGAGACGCACACTTGGGGCAAATGCATGTTGAAGCCGAGCCGGCATGTCGTCGCCCTGACGGCCGCGCTTCGTTCCTGGATTGCCATCAGGACCAGGTGCGTGCGCTGCACCGGCGTCATCCTCGCCCAAGTCTTCGTTCAAGATGCAACTTTGCTTCGACTTGAAAATGGACCCTGACATTCCCTGTAAGTTATGACACGTCTTGTTTTCAATTCGCATAGGCCGACCTGAAAAAGTAGGAGCCTCACGTCAGATGTCCGAACATTCTTACACACGAAAACAAGTCGACGCCTTTGCCCAAACATTGTTTTTAATTGACCTGTCAAAAGCTATTCGGAGTCTGCGTTTTACATTGAAGTGATTTTCACACATTTTCAGGAATGACACAAATGTTTTTCTCCCCCTCAACTAGCATTGGGATGTCTAATTGCCATAGAATGAGCGATCTGTGTTGATTGCGGTGGTTGTTCGGAAGAGACTGTGTGTTGATTTATTATTTTTTTTTCTTGAACTATTGCAATCGTGGCCCCCTTTGATGAAAGACTGTCCTTTCTGAAATGAACAATCTCAACAACAAAAGCCACAAACGCTTTTGATGACGGAGCTGACCCTCATACATACATATCTGAGCGGTTTGCTGCTTTCGTCTTTTATTAGGGGGGCACAGCGAAACTTGCCTTGTCGTCTTGTTGAGCGATTGCACTTTGAATTGACGCACACATAGGCGGACATTTGAAAGCCATCCACCGTTTCTCCACATCGGGTGCCCGTTCAAGTCCAAAACGAGTCCGCCCTAAGAGTCTGTAAATGTCCTTTTTTTTTTTTCTTTATGGGGGTGAGGGTGAGGGTGGGGGTTTGGTCTAATCCTTGGGAGATGTAGAGGAAGGTCCTGATCAACTTGTGCTCCTTGACAGGCTCTACGAGAGCGGGACTCCTCCGAGCTGGAACGTCGTCGCTGGCGTGAAAGCGAAGGCCAGAGCCAGGAGCAGACTCCACGCGCGCAGACGGGACAGTTTGGCCGGTGAGTTTCTCGCGATGGCGTTTGAGTCGCCCGTCTGGGGGAGAACCAATCACAGCTGGCGAGACGACCCCAATGTACTTCAGGACCAAAAGAGAAAGTTGACTGTCGTGTACAGACAATAGGACAGGCATTTTCGCAATTGAAGCCACAGTTAGCGACGGGTTGCGCCACCGACCGGGATGTCCCGGCTGCTTGGCCAAAATTAGAGGCCACACCGGGGTTGTCACGGCAACTACAAACATCACTGCTTGCCCATGTACTCGTGAGTCAGTCAAGTTGCTTTCCGCGTCAAAATCAAAACGCGTGAGCCGTTCTTACCGCGCACAGCGTCGAATCCTCCGTGCGATTGGACACCAGTTTTTGGGCCTGGAAGCAGAAATTAATTGACTTAGCAGATTTACCCAGTGGCGGGCGCTGCATTCGGTGTTGGCTAGGACGAGTTTTGCGCTGATGGACCCGAAAAGATGCAAGTCGGCGAGCTTTTGTATGAAATCCGTCGGAGGTCTTGTAAGTCAGTCCGGCCCGACTGCTGCGCTGCCAGAAACCTTCCAGCTTGACGTCAGCGAGTCGTCACTACGTGCCGGCGACTTATTTATGGCGGGCAGAATGCGGCAGATGGCAGAGAGGCACCAACCCACCTCGTTTGACTCGCGTAAACGATTTCTACCTGGAAGGTGCGGCAAAAGTGATCGGCCGGGTCGGCGTTCGGGTCCGGTGGACTCGGGCCAGTGAGCGCCTCCGCCGCGTCGCCGCTCGCGTCCTTCCCGCGCCGCCCGGCGCCGGGTGGCGACGCGGTGGCCCGGATGGGGGGTTGAGGTTGCCGCACTCCCACGTCGGTGCCGTTGCCGAATGCCTGGATGGCGTTCCCTGCGCCGACGCACAAAAACTGATTTGGAGGGGGCTCGCAGAACAAACAAAAGAACAATCGTTTGTTCGGAGTAGGAGAGCGCACGTGGCTGCACTTTTTGGATGGATTGTACTTTGGAGTCAAGTTCATGTCATCTCCTGATTTTGACTTGGACTCGAGTATGATGTTACTACATTGATTCCCTTGTTTGGGCGGCATTTGCACAAAAGGAAAGCACCGAGGATGCAACCTGGCAGGACTTTCCTCCGTCCTCGATTGTTGCAAATGTCCGTTGTCGGCGTCGGCACTTACGGAGGCAGCGGTTGTTGGCGAACAAGTCCAGAAACCTCTCGCACTCGGGCTTGTCGTTGCCGCTGCTGGCGCAGTCGCACCACGGCGACAGGCTGATTCCCAGCGACCGCTTGTAGTTGGGCGTGACGACCGTACCTGACCGACGACAGACGGGCCGCGTGAGAAACGCATAAAGCGCAGGCTCCCGCATCTTTTTTTCTCCTCGAGAATGTGAGATGACCTGGCAGGGAGCCCCCTGCAGCGCACAAAATTCAGCCGCCGACTTCCAAATAGCGCGCGGCCGAAAGTCCAGGCGCGACGTTTGGCTGGCGGGTACGCGAGCGAGCGAGACCGGCGCTCACCGATGAGGCCCGAGTAGGCCAGCAGACAGTCGGCGTAGTTCTCCCGAAGGCAGCCTGATGCGGAGTGAGCTTCTGGCTGACAGCTGCTCAGGAAATCTGCCAGTCGAGACCTGCGAGGAAACCAGCACGGCGCTTTGCGTTGTCGTCTTTGCGGCCGTTTGCGGTCCGGGCCCCCCCGGTCGGTCGGGCTCCACTCGCCTGCAAATGTAGTTGGTCTTGCAGGCGTTCTGCAGAGACAAGCAGTTGGCCTTGTCCTTGTCCTCGTAGGAGCAGGCGGGCACGATGGTCTGCCGGCGGCGTTCGGCGCAGGCCTTCTGGTCGCCCGCCGGGCACGAGCAGAACAGCATGCCGTAGCTGTATTTGCTCGGCACCTGCGTGAGCGAGCCATGGGCAGACTTGCTGGGAAAGAGGCCAAAGCGCGCCGGCCGTTACCTTGTCGAAGAAGTGTCGCAGGGCCTTGTGACACTTGCGCTTGTTGCACACCTCGGAGGCCGACACCCTGCCCGTGCACGGGTTGATGTAGGCCGAGCGGTACTTCTTGCACGTGTCGTTCAGGTTGCACGCCTTGGCCGCGTTCAGACAGTTGTTGTCCTTGGCCGACGCCGGCTCGGCTGACGGCCACACAAAGCCGTCGTTTACTTCCGTTCCGTGGAAATGCTTTTGGACATTTTTCGCTTCCTGAAAACAGCGTGTCTGCATGTGCGTCTGCGTGTGTGTGTGTGTGCGCGCACGTGCCGGTTGCCAAGAGCTCCGATTGTGCGCGCGTGACTAAGACAGTGAAGCTGGAGGTCGCAGTGACTTTTCCTATCAAGCAGAGCGCCCTCAGCAGAAGAAAACCTTTCCCATTTTCTGCTCTTAATCAGTCCGCTGGGAGGTCACATTGTCCCTTTCATGACTCATTCCTTTTTACCGTCTCGAGTAAATGCAAATCAATTCCCAAGTCATCCGCCATGTAAAATCGGCGTCGCTACCGGTGACTTCCGCAACAGTTTCGCAATATCAATTGTCACATTTATTTATTTATTTAGCCCCTAACCCCCCAACCCCCGACTAGAATTTCATTGGTCAGTTGAGGACCCAACACGAATCTCACGTTTCCGCCCATTGATGTGGAATCTGACCTTTGACCCTGGCAGAACCACTTGCGGACGACCTCGGGGATGCTTTCATCCACGCCGGCGTGCCCAAATCAACCCCCGAAACCTTTCTTTAGTTTGGTTGCCTCGATGACGGATGGCAAAATCTGCGGCCTTTATCTCGACGGCCAATTTGCCCCCCTAAAATTTGGACCCGTTTTTCTCCTTTTGCGTTCAGACCGTCCTTGGTTTTGATTCATGGCGAGCCTCAACCCTTATCTGAGAAGCTCCCAACCATTTGTTTCCAATTGCATTTCTTTTCCCGCCGTGCCGCTCCGCCGATTGCGGCGCGTGAAGAAAACCAAGGCAACACTAAAAAGAAAAAAAAAGGGGGGGGTGCAACATAGAGCTCGCGGGCCAATACTGGCCCCAAGGAGCCGTTCTAACAAGAACCCGACGTAGGCCGACTGAGTGAAATCAAGCTAAAAAAGACAAAAGGAGGGTCTTACCTGCAATGATGGGGGCCAAGCGAAAGATATCCGAAAGGCGGCTGTTGACCGGCTCGTACGGCGAATATTCCAGTAAATCGTTACCTGCGGGAAACGCGGTGGCGCGTCATTCCATCGCGTAGGCGAGGTCCTTGCTCGCAACGTGCCACTTAGTCACGTGCGCGCGAGTCAGCCTTGCCGTACCTTGCAAACTCTGATAAATGCTCCAGAAGATGCGCAGGCAGTTCTTCTCCTTCTTCATGCCCCTCCTGCACCTGCAGCGGTTGAGCGGGTTCTGCTTGATGGCCTCCATGGCGCTGCGGCACTCGCCCCGCGCCTCCGGAGCCGTGACGGCAACGGCGGCGGCGGCGGCGCCGCTGTGCCGCCCAGCCACGCACTGCCTCATGGTGCGGTACTTGGTGCTGCAGGGGGCCTCCCTCAGGCACCGCTCGCTGGCCTTGACGCAGTCCAGGCGCGCGGCGCCTTCGCCTTCGCCGCCGCCGCCGCCGCCGCCCCCCTTCGAGGCGGACGCCAAGTCGGCGGCGGCTGGCGTGCGGGAACATTCGCGCTCACTATCGCAACTCCAAAAACAAGCTGGTTTCGAGACTGGAATGGACAGAAAAGCACTTACCCGGTAATGACAAGAGGATGGCAAAAGTTGTGAAAATCATGGTGGCTGGCCGGCTCGTTTTTCTTTTTTCAAAGCGGCGCTCCTCCGATTAGACGCAAATCATCGCGCGTACGCATCCTCGTGGCTCAGCGGCCGCACAAAAGCATCCGTTCCACGCGTTTCGCACCGTGCCCGATCATCCCTCGCTCCGTAGCCGCCCCCCCCCCCTCCACCCCCTCCTCGTGCGACAACGCCGCGTAAAGATCGGAAAATGACGGGTTTTCTTCAAAGCAGCCCTTTTTCCAAGCTCCTTCCGTTTCTTGCAAGTTGAACGCTCCGCCGTCGCGCCGGTCCGAAGCAAGTTGAGACACCCCCCACCCCCCAAAAGAGATTCGAGCCGAGGAGCGCAAATCCTGTTGGCTTGGCGAAGGGCGACGAGCGCGTCCGGACTCTGCTGGCTGGAAAGGACCAAGTGGGTTCGTTGGGGATGAGGCGAGGGAGGCTGGGGAGGGCGGGGGGGGGGGCGTTCATCAAGTCCACCCCTCCCTGCGCACTAAACGGGGTCACCTCCTTGCGGACTCGATATTAGGCACACATGCGCGATGCCCGCGGTGTCAAATCCCATTTCTTTTTTTTTTTTTTATGTCACTTTTGTGCTCTTGCTAGAAAGCTCGGATACATGGCAGCTGGACTAACATGGACGTGTGTGTGTGTTCAATCAAGGAAAATGGCAGCAATCTTGAAACGGGTCATGGCATGTATTCATTGATTTCTTTGTACTCTGACGCTTGCTCGCTTTGACAAACCGTCGGATAAATCGCCGGTCCTCTCTGCAGTTGAGTAGACAGCCGCGGTCACGTTCGAAGCCGTCGCGGCGGTGCTTAATGGGGTTAAAAAGGAAGGCCTTCAAGTGCTCCTGATTGTCTCCATTTTTCCAAATGTTAGACACAGCCCTCGCGACTACGACTAAAAGTTCTTGCTTCTCACAGTCTCGCTGAGTGGGGGGGGGGGGGGGGGGGGTGGGTT
>CAAKHF010024071.1:247203-257283 GCA_901007745.1 Hippocampus kuda | reverse complement strand
CCCCCCCCCCCCCATATGAGCTTTCCATAGCATAAAACCTAGCGTCCCTCGCAAATGGCAAAATAAGCATTGAAGTGTCAACTTGAAGTGGGACTCCAAGTCGCTTCTGATGCTGCTGTTTGGTTTGCTCATTGGAAGCCTTTGCGCCTCTCCTCGTCATTTTCGCTCTCCCTCCCTTCATCCTTCCCCTCCCTGGGGTGTGTCTGTGCCTCTCCTCTCCATGCAGTGTGTGTGTGTGTGTGTGTGTGTGTGCGCGCGCGCCGTTGCCGCCTCCCTCCCTTCCTTCTTTCCGCCTCCCATCTGCATCTGCTGCAGAGCTTAGCCAACACGCATCTCGACCTCGCTCCGTCATCATCGTCATCTTTTTCGGCTTATTTGTTCTTTTTTTTCTCTTTATTTTTTGTTGCGTGTGCTGCCGTGGCGATGGGACAATCGCCAGGCGTCACTTTTGGGCCGTTGAGGACAGCGGCTAGGACGCGCGGGGACGCATCACTGGATTGAGCCAGCTGTCTGTCCCTCAGTCTCCCGGAACAGCCGCCGCCGCCGCCGCCGCATCATTTTTATTTTATTTTTTTCCCTCTCCCAACCCCTCCTCGCATCTCCATCTCCCATCCTGCCGCTTGCGCCACTGTGGGAATGCGGCAGAGGTGAACCGCTCGTCAAGGTGTCCACCGATTCTCAGGCCAGGAGCGGAGCTATTTGCAGAGGAGAGCGGCGGGCTGCAGGCGGTCGGACGGCCAGCCAGCCGCCCACCGATTGACCGCCCCCGCCCCCCCCCCCCACCCCCTACGGGGGAGCCTACGCAGCTGTCACTCCAGGAAAGCAAAAGTACAATTGGCGGATCCGTTGGATGAGCACCAGCATCGTTGTGTTTCGACTTCACCTCCTTAGTGGATTATTAAAAAAAACGGCCAATCAGAGGGCGAGGGATGCAATCTTGAACTTGGATGATCAAACTGAACGGCACTTTTCTTCTCTTCAAGCAAGCAAGAGTGGCACGCACATGGATTTACAGCTCTGATCTCCACCACCTCGCTACGGATCAATACCCGCCGTTTTCTTTTTACTTTGTTTTGAACGAGGGAGTGAAGCATCTTGGGATTTATCATCGCTTTGTTTGCGGCGCCCCCTCCCCACCCCCAAGCCACCTTCCTTCCTTCCTTCCCTCCTTCTCACCTGTGCAGAGCCCGTGAGCGTGTGTGTGTTCTTGCATGGATGCGCGCGTGCGTGTTTTTGCTTCCTCGTCCACCAGAGGGCGTGCTGCTTGTGTCGCTGGCGTCCGCATGTGAGCGGCGTGCCGGCTTTGAATGAGTTTCATGACGACGTGAGCGTTCGTTCTGCTCGAGTAGCGCTTTTGCAGGTGCGCGCGCGTGTCAATCGAAAGTCAATCGTGTGTACGTAGGCTCGCCGTGGCCGTAAGATGCGGCGCTTTCTTTCCCCGCCGTCCGTTTCTTCGAGAGCCCCCTCCGTCTTTTGGCAACGGCTTTGACCTCCAAAAGCTCCCCGAGAGACGGAACGCGAGATGAGCCGGCACTCCGGCGCCAGCCCTCTGGCGGCCATGACGCTGGAGGAGCCGGGGGCGGAGCGGGCGTCCCCCCGGGCCCCGGGCCCTTTCCGCTGTGGCCCCTGCGCCGTCTGGCCTCGCCAGCAGACCTGGCTGTGCGCCGTGCCCTTGGTCATGGGCTTTGTCGGCCTGGGCCTCAGCCTCATGCTGCTCAAATGGATCGTGGTGGGATCCGTCCAAGACTACGTCCCCACCGACCTGGTGGATCCCAAAGGCAGCATGGGACAGGACCCCATCTTCCTCTCCAAACCCAGCGCCGTGCCCAAAGGGCCCCACGTTTCCACCGCCGCCTCCACGGCGCCGACGCTGTCCACCACCACCACGCCGCTCGCCGCCGACGGGACCGCCCCGGCGCCGAGAAGTCGATCCGGCTCGCCGGCCAACCGCTCTGCCGACGGCGGCGAAGGCGACAGAGCGCCGCACCTCCACAACGGGGTCGGCGGGACGCCGGCCGCCACCCGCGGCCCCCGACTCACGCCGCCGCCCGGCGGCAAGGAAGTCACCCCCCGCGGCGCGGTCAGGAAAGGAAGCGTCGTCGTCGGGCGCAACGGAGCCGGCCACCCCAAGCCAGGACAGACCCCCTCCGCAACCGCCGCCTCCGGCGCTCCCGCCACCGCCGCCACTGTGAGGATCGCCACCGAGGTCCAGACGAGCAGCGCTCAGCCACCCGCCCCCCCGGCCAAGCCCACGGCCCGCTGGACTCACGGGCGTCAAGGGAAGGCCCCCGCGACTCGACCGCAGCACCGCTTCCGAACACGTGAGTGGCTGCTCTTGACACAATGGCGGGCCCGTCTCGCTGCTCTGAAGACCGGGTGCTGACTCGGGTCTCGGCGACGTCTTCTACGAACTAGCCGGGGAGTCGCAGAATAGCCGCACGCGTTCGCTCGACTTTTTCCAAGTCTCCAGCGGGCTTCGGAGACGTCGCGGAGAGCAGCGCCGTCTGCGACTTTGGCGACATCTCCGAGACGTGCTGGAGGTCGGCGAGACGTCACTTTGACATGGCCGAGTCGTCTTCTGCAGCGCCATCTTCTGGCCACTCCTCGTGTGCCAGAAGATGTGCAGCCATATTTTGTGCTGCGGCAGTCTCTGCGACGTCTCCTTCCGTGGGAGGCCTTTTCCCCCCATTTCCGCCCGCTTGCTTGGGGCGATACCGGGCTCTCCTTGTTTTGGGCTCCTCATGGAAAACGACGCGGAATCACAGGGCTGAACTGGATTCAAGATGAGGATGGAAAGCTTTGCGTTGGTTAAGCTCATGGGAAAATTGTCATCACTCGCCCAAACTGATAGCAGGGGATGTCCTTTGGCTTTTCATCCCCCTTTTCTTGCAACTTTCGCGCCACGCAAGACCAGACGGGCCTTCATTTGACTCGTGTGTATGCGAGCTGTGGATTGGATGAGTGGGTTACCATGGCGATCTCCTCTCTTTCTGACACGGTTTTCCCTCTCGGCTTTCGGCAAACTGTTGACATCGCCGCTTTCCTGTCGTTCACCTCAAGCGGAACGCACTTTCAATCTGGAACTAGTTGTTGACGCGCTTCTCTTGACCCGCCTGCTCTTCTTTGACTCAAGCGGCTCCATTTTGTTCCACACGCGCGACAGTGGCACCCGACTCGGATTCCTTCCTTCGTTTCGTCCTTGCCGTCGTCCAATTAGCAAATCTTGTTCTTCACAATGTTTGTCATCTTAGCACGTTTTTTTGGTTTTTTAAATTGAGCTTAAATTGATCTTGAAGATGTGTTGATTGAATGCATTGATTCCCTCTGACTTCAATGCCCTTCAGATGGACTTGTTCAATGATTCATTTTAGCGCTGAAGAATTTCCCCCGTCGGGTAACCTTTGCGGTCACCGATGTGCTTCCGTTTCTTTGACTCGGAAAAGAAACTTTTCAACAAAGTCCTTCCGTCCTATCCGGAAGCGAACCCGCTCATCCCGTTGATAAATCAGCCTCCTTTTAAAGCATGGCTGACATTTCTTCGACTTAAGTGCAACGCGCTGTCTTTAAAATGGAATTCAAGACCACAACAGAATAGGAGCTCTGCGCTGAAGATGAAACGTTGTGCAAAGTGCGGCTCCAGGTGTTTGTGGTTTTGTTTTTTTAACCTCCCGTATGCGCAGCCAATTGATTTGCTATATTGCTAAGTTGCGGAATAATGCGCTTGAAGCCTTATTATCAACTCAACTCAACTCAAGTGTATTTCTGCAGCAGCTTAAAACGGATGCAAAGCGCTCTACTCGAATTCATCCAATAAAAGTCTAAATTCAGAACAACGGTCGTGGCCGGGGCCACTTTGCAGAAACCTCGTCGTTCAACGGAAAGCCTTTGATCAGCGCAGGGTTGGCCTCCGGACGCCATTTGCCCCCCCGTCTGTTGGTAATTCCGCTCTGTCCCGAGAATGACATCGAGCCGGCAGAGTTGCGAACGGCGCTGATTGGATCGGGTGCGCGCAGGGTAAGCTAACGGCAGAGTGGATGAGCAATCTCGGTCGGGAACAAAATGATATTTCGGTCTGACTGAGGAGCTCCGATCACGCCGCCGCCCCAGCGCAGGCATGCAAGCCCTTGATTTGTCTTTTTTTAAAAGATATATTGTTTGATACCTAAAGTCCTGGAACCAGTGGAGCGTGTAAGCGGGATTAAAAGCAAAGCTAGAAATCCAGTTTGCCGCCGATCCCTCCCCCAGATTTCAGATTTCACAGGGTGCCTCAGAGGTCCTGGAACAAGCTCGGAAAGTTTGGCGGGACGCTCGGTCGCTCCTGCGTCACTCCCGCGCCGACGTACGGGAAGGTTCTTTTGCCGCTACTTTGTGATTGCAGCGGGCCGAGTTCCTCAGAAACTTGAAGCCCTGCCGTGACTTCCTTCGATGAGATGGAGAGCGGCCGCCTTTGTAGTTACAAAGCGATCGTCTAAGCCTCCAAAAGCGCGCCTCGTGCTGCTCACTTGAAAGTTGAAGCTCGGTTATCTACTCGGGGATTATATCGCTATCAACGGCGTGGAGACAATGCATCAGGAATGACTCATAGCCAAGAACCGCAAAAGAAACGCCGCCTTTGGACGTGCTCCACTGCGCTCCGAATTCTTGTGACGGCGCCGTGCCAACTGGAGCTCTTTGGCTTCCCAATTATCAACATGTTAAAAAACAAAAACATCTCCAAGTATTTGCATAACATCGCGCGCATATTGGCCTCTCGCAAATGGCCGAAGATGGCACGAGAGTCCGCCGGCTCCGTCGGCCTCGGACGTCGAATGAGCCGGCGGAGTCACTTGACACCGATGGGCACCAATTACAAAGCGGAATACGTCAGCCTCGTCGGCGGGGCGAGCCTGCAGACAAATTAGCTCGGCCAAGATGTGGACTTTGCTGGAAATTGATCCCCGCGCCCTTTCCGCTGCGAGTGCCGAGCACGGCCCGCTGACTCTCGGCCAATCAATCGAGCGGAAAGAAGAGGGCGGGAGGCGGCCGGCCCCGCAGTGGCGAGCGCCCGGCCGGCTTAAAGAGGCAAAACCGATGCGCAGAGACGCACGCGGCGGAGCGTCAAAGCGGCGGCGGCGGCAACCAAGTGCAGCCCAATTGGGGAAATCGGAGCTCACCTCACCTCAGACACACCCGATGCACTGCGCCACTTGATTAGCAGCGCACCAAGTCCTCCCCTCCAAATGAGAAACCCGATCCCTTGCTTGCGTCCCAGCACCTCTCGCAGTTTAGAAGCTCAGCAGTGACCCTGACGTTCACCTTCGCAAACTCAACTTGGAAAGTATTCCGTGTATACTTGGGGGGGGGGGACGCCGTCTGCATTTCTTGACTCTTATCCCATAGAGGACATTGAACTGAAGTCCTCAAGTCTTGGTGTAAGTACACACGAAGGCCATCGACTACAAATCACAGCGCGTCGTGTCGACAAACGGTCCGACTGGGACGTGACAAAAGCACGCTGAGATTCAGCGAGGAGTTGCGTGAAGTACACGGCCTCAGTGGTCGCGCTGCCCCTTTAAATATTCATGGACAGAAAGGGAAACGAGGAATGTGTACTGCAGGACGCATGAATAATTGATGGCATGTCCCATTTGTAAAGTGCAGGAGATGTCCCGTGCGCGGGGGGGGGGGGGGGCTAACGGCCAGAACACACTGTCGGATGCGAGGGTACATGCTCAGCTAACATTTCACGTCCCACTTGAAGTTGTTTTTTCTTCTGAAATAACGGAACAGGCTGCGTTTTTAGCTCTGGAAGTGAAGAAACGGAGTTGAGCGATTGATTGGCAGCCTTTGCTCACAATGAGGGCGGGCCTCTCCGTCTGCAATTGGAATCGATCCGAGATGAAATGTATTGCTGCACAGTTTGTTTGAAGATTGTCACTTGGAGGCTCGTGCATTTCTCACTGCGTTAGCATTTTTAGCACTCGGCTCGCTGATTCAAGGCGAATGTTTCGTTTGAGAGCAACCTGGGAGTGACGTAGAACGTCTTCAAGCCTCTTATTTCGATGAATTGTTCAAGATTAGAGGCGCCACTGAAGATGAAGCCGGTGTTTGTCGGAATTTTTTTTTTTTTTGCTTTCACCGTGACTAGCCTGCATCACCTCATTTGGAGGTCGATAGTGGCAGATAAGACTGCTTTACCACTCATGTTAGCAATGTAATTTGTGCTCACACTCAATGTATCGATGGGCGCACAAGTGGAGAGAGCTGTGAGGCCCACGTGCTGCTCGCAAGTAGAACTTGGCGTGACGTAAACCTCACGCAAAGTCATTGACGTCAGAGCGTCGCCGCGAGGAACGGCGTAGCATGCGCAACGTCATCGGCAGCTTGCCCGGATTCACACCTAGCATCTGGTTATGTGACAAGCCTGGTGGGTCATGTGGATTGCGGAGGCCGCAGCCATCTGATTGATTCATCGCAATGCGCCGCCTGCTGCCGCCCCCGTTGACGGGAAGTGTGCTATTGGCGAGGATGTGGAAATGAAGGTCACTTCTTGTGCTACGTGCCGCTCCGCTTCGTAGTTTACCCCCCCCAAACCCCCACCCCCCTTTTTTCTCACACTCATTTTTCTCTTTGCACTTCTCTTCCCCACGTCTCGCCTTTCCCCTCGCATGTGCCTGTGCTACCTCTTGAAGACGAATGTCCGAGTGAAGAAGTGCCATTGACACGCCCCCCCCCCTCCCCCTAAAAAAATGCTCCTAAATGCCTCCGTTGAAAATCCCTGACCGGATGAAACACTTGGAATGCAGTTGTCTTCTTCCCGCATGCTTTCAACACATTTAAACTCCAAATCCAGATCAAAGCAGAAACGAGCTGCTGTTAGCCGTGCCGGTTAGCCGTGTTAGCCGTCACGCTAGCAAGTCCGCCATTGCTTGACGTTTTTATGCTGGTGCTGATTTTAAAATGTAATATGAGACATGCGACGTGGAGAGAGAGAGAGAGAGAGACCCGACGAGCTGCAGTTATTTTTGTCTCTTCTAGACCGAACGGCAAATGATTTGCTGCACAAGAGCCATCGCAGCGATTTAGTAGGATGGTTGGAATTTATACGTCCCCCATCGTTTCACTTTACTTTGAAAGGTTCCATTTTAGCAGTTGAAGTTACGGTCCCTCTCGCGCGATAAAAAACCCCCCGGCGAACTTCATTTCATCCGCTTCTCCCAGCGTGCACTGCAAAAATTTCCCGCAGACAAACGCACGCCGCGTGACTCGCTTCCGGCGTTGCCCCTGCGCCGCCGACTTTGACAGTTTTAGAGCGCAACCTTGGCTTAACGCGGTCAAGTTGTTGAAACCATCGCGGACTAATCGCCAGCACAGAACATTACAGTGTCCTCTCATTTAATTGTACCTCGCGTTTTTATGACTCGCGGCGCTCCTGCTCCGATGATTACCCGTTGCGAGATGATTGAACGGGTGTGAGGGGCGCGGTAGTGCGCGCAGCCTGCTCTGACGTTCGCTACAAGGTAAAAAATCAAATAAAAAGCGGCGTTTGTATGAAAAACGCCAAGAGTCAGTCCGTTGTTGTCTTACCGCCGATTCATTTGTTGTTGACCAGGAGTGTGAAACATGAACGTCTGCAAAAGTTTCCACCCGACTTCACGGTCGGCGTTGACATTTTGCGAGCGTCCGAGCGTCACTCTTCTCGCAGAGGCCCGTCGCAGCGCGTCCCCTCCGGGCATGTATGTGGACTCGCCGAGCACAAATGGCAAGAGCCAAGCCCATCATGTATTTTTCACGGCCTCGATTAATGGAAGGGAATGAGGGGCTTAGCGCGTGCGGTGTGTGGGGGGGGGGGGGGGCGGAAGGCCGCGAGAGGCTTTCCCGTGCGCTGCGTGCACCGTCATCAAGTCTGTACTTTGATCCCAGCTGGAGTCGGGGACGCTCGAGGATATGATGGAATATTTGATGGCCGTGTGTGAGAAAGCCGGGGGGGGGAGGGGGGGGGGGGGGGCTGCATTTGTATTGCCAGAGTGAGGCCAATTCGCTTCCACTTTCTTGTCACCCACTACGTCTATTCCAGTTTCCATCTTTGATTTCATCCGCTTCTTATTTCTTGACCAGGTTTTAGAAATGGCGCCATCCATCCACACTCGCCTTCCTTTGAACGAAACGCCCATCCGTTTGTCCTCTTTGTGGGTTTGTGGCCTGCGGGGAGGTTGGTCCAGGAGATTGAGGAGTCGGCGGGCTCGATGTATGGAGAGATGGATGCGACGGAAAACGAGATCGAGTGAAATGCCAAACTGACAAAACGGTGCGGCATCCTGAACACCCCCCCCCCCCCCCCCGCCCGCTTTTTGTTGATGCAAAGCCGCAAGGCCGTAAACGCGGCCATGTTTGCCAATAAAGAGCATTTGCTTTCCGTTCGTATTCGCGCGCCGATGCTTAAAGTGTTTGGAATAACAAGAAAGTAAATCTTGGCTTTAGGTCACATCCGGAGCATGACCGTCGAGCGCGGCCCGCCGCGTAGAGAAGCTCTTGTTCTTTCTCTAATCCACGACAGCTGGCAACGTGCGTGCGTGCGTGCGCTTTGCGTCACTCGCGTGTGCGCAACAAAGCAAGAAGTCCAGAGCGGCGGCTCACGCGTGTCCAGCTGTGTTAAGCTGCTAGCCTAGATGGAGCTGAGAGTCGGGGGCCAGCACGCTCGTGGGGGGTGCAAAGTTGAGAGCGGGTGGGCCAACTTGAAGGCTGGCTGCACACATGCGCACCCAAAAAATAGAAGCATCAGGTGCTTTTGACATTTCTTCAACACTCCAATCCTTCATTGAAGTCCTCCGACTGCTCCTGTCAAATCGGTCGCAGATATCCTCGGGGATGGATTCGGCAGTCTATATGCCCGTCGTGCACGTATCCATACGTATATACAGATGTGTGTGAGAGTGTGTATAATTGGGACATTTATTTGGGACGTTGAGCCTTGATGTAAATGCACAGCAGATGATTTAGTTGAAGTGGCAGCGGCGCTGAGTCGGCAGGAAAGGGAGTGAAGAAGCGACTTCCGACTTTCTTGTTGAGATTGACATTGCGCAAGATGCGGCGAGCGGCTCTCCAATGACTCGGTGAAGCTGTCCAGGCGCATTCGTCAACCAATGGAGAGCGTCGTACTTGGTGGCTCGCCGCATTGCTAAGAGCGAAAAGGTCCATTCCGTCCTGCTTCAAGAAATACAATTGGGATTCGCCTTGATTGTTGTAGCCTCGAACCCCCCCTTCCCCCAAATGTAAAAGTGGGGCAGATATGTGACAATGGTGACGACTTAACAGGCAGTGGAGCAAGTCGAAGCGGGTGGGCCTGATGGCACACTGGAGAGGCATTCTGCGCTCTAATCTTCTTAGTGCGGATTTCCACGCCGCGGCCCCGCACCAGCCTGTCATGTATGAGACGCGGCATCTCGAGTCTTGCGGCCGGCTCTCAATCCCGAACCTGACGTCGGATCACATCATGTGATCGCAATGGATTTTGTTGTCCGTGATGAGGTCGCTTTGGCTTGCCGGGGTGGGGGCGCACACAAGCTGAGAGCGGGAAGGGGAGGGGCGCGTCTTATTCAAGGTGACTCGGAGCCAGCGGGTGCAAGGTCAGGAACTCTCGCTGAAGCTGAACAGATGAGGACAAAGGGGGGACTTTGCTGCGCTCCTTTTGGCCGCGGCTGAGCGAGAAGCTTCGGGATGGGCAAATCTTCGACGTCAGCGGAACACGTTTCATGCTTGAAGCCGGCAAGAGATGAGAGTGAGAGAGGCCCGCTTCTCGGGATGCATTTTCACGTGAACGATGAAAGCCCCTGCATTCATCTGTCTTGCCGCTCCCCGGGGTGCCGCCGACGCCTCCGTCCTAGCGGAAGACGCATACGAGCGGACTGGCTCGCCTCAATTCGCCGCCATGTTGTTTTTGCCTGTGCTTTAGTCTCTTGCCGATGACCTGTTGGAGTGAACCGCTCCCTGTGCCGGCTCAAACCTGGAGGCAGTGCTTGGGGACAGCCCCCCCCCCCCCCCCCCCCCCCCCCCCCCCCCCCCCCCCCACCCCCCCCCCCCCCCCCCACCCCACACACACCC
>CAAKHF010024071.1:236183-246826 GCA_901007745.1 Hippocampus kuda | reverse complement strand
CGCGGCCGGCCCCCCCCCCCCCGCCCCGCCCCCGCGCACCATCGCGGAAAAACACACACGGGCAATTACGCGTGATGGCAAAGCAAAACCCTGGGTCCGACACGTGTGGTTCCGGAATGTTTTGGGCGTGACAGTGGAGCTAATGAGCCGAGCGCAAAGCGAATGAAGATCTTTTTAGCAGTGAGTGGAACCCGAGTGCGAGCGCCAATCAGCGAGTTAGATTTGTGAATGCTTTTTGAGGGATTTGTGAATGCTTGATTGTCCGGGAAGCGGTCCGGGGTGCCCCCCGTGCCTCACCCCAAGGTCAGCCGTGAGCCCAATTAAAAAAAAACAAAAAACGCCGAGCCTCTCGTTGGAACTGTCCGGTGCTGAAAGCTGTCCAATCGCAATCGGTGAAG
Organism: Hippocampus kuda; assembly: GCA_901007745.1. NCBI lineage: Eukaryota > Metazoa > Chordata > Actinopteri > Syngnathiformes > Syngnathidae > Hippocampus > Hippocampus kuda. The sequence goes on along the minus strand of CAAKHF010024071.1, from coordinate 246,428 downwards.
GGAGGGAAACAAAACAAAGCATCATTTAGCAGAGCGCTGGAGGCAACTTGAATTTCCTTTTCAGTCTGTGTTTCAATATTCGTCTAAAAAGGTTTAATTGCAAGTGAATTAAGTCATAAGAAATAAAAGGCCTGCCTGCCGGCTTTAATTGACAGCCGTGACAAATTTTCGGCGCGGCTTTATTTACGCGGCCCCCTTCTCCTTTCGCTATTCTTCTCAAACTATGTGCAACTGGGAGCTAATTAGCTTGTCCAAGTCTTGACGTTTCCGCTCGACGTCGCCTAAACAAAGGCAACGGCGAGTGTCGTGCGAGCGGGTCGCCAGAGACGCGGCCATTGATTATCCTGGCAAATGTCAAGTTGGGAGTCTATTGGCTTTGAAAATCAAAAGGATGAGCAGTCAAGATGGCGGCGTTCAGGAGAAGGCCAATTTGGATCCATGAAGAGTTGCCATTCACGCGCGAGGAGCAGGTTGGGCAGGACGGCTTGTTTAATTGCCGGCGGCGCGTTGCAGAGATTCGGTGGCTTTGACGTCGGTGCCGGTTTCCCACTCGTTGGCCTCGGATTGAGATTCCATGGGGGCATGGCGGGCACCCCGGACTGCTTCCCAGACAATCGTTTTTGTCCTACAATCGACGTGTCAATGAATTGAAAATGATGGGATGGATCAAATATCTGCAACTGCTTCTCAAAGCTCGACCTCCACCGCTAAATCAGTTAGCGCCAGCTAAATCACTGAAAGACAAAGAATGCCAAAGTGGACCTTGCATCCCTTTGGATTTTGGAAGAAGGGAGAAACATAAAAGGTTCCGACACCCCTGATGGAATTCGCTGTGAGCGTGGCGGCGAGATGAATGGAGATGACATTAAGCGTTTCTCTGATGCCGTCCACTTAAGCGGGCCACCTGACGGGCCCCTAATGGAGGCGGATGAATGTTTCAAGACATGTGCTTCACAGTGTGCGTGCGCGTGTGAGGAAGAGGGAGAGGGAGAGAGAGAAAGAAAGAGACACAGAGAGAGAGAGAGAGAGAGAGCACCTCCTTTGTCAAACTTTGGCGACAGCCGTGAGTGAGCAAAGGAGCAGGTGACGCTGCTCCTTGCGGGCCCGCTCCATACCCTCGACTTGATCTTATTTGACCTTCTTTTTGACCTTACTTTACGAGCCTTTGGATTTGTCACTCATTCGGGCATGGATCTCCGAGAGCGTGAACTGAAGCGCGCGACATGAGCGATGGATTTCTTTCATGCCACGGTAGTTTTAGCGATGTCTCAATTAAAACTAGTTATCGTTTTCGAAGACGACGATTTGGCAAGGCGCCGGCAATCGTCGTTTGTCACTGCCTGCCGGTTGGTCTCGCCGTGGTGAAGCTCTCCTGGCGGCGGGCCTCGGGATGAAGAGCGCCTTTTAAACGAGAGCTTTGATGGCAAGACGGGAGAAATGCTCCTCCAATTTGGCAGCCCCATCGTCGTGCGTTTTGCCACTGCAGACGGCATGATAAAATATGGAGCCTTTTCTTTTCCGAGCATCAAGCTCTTCCGAAATGTAATCTGCGCTTGTCAGAGACATATTTTATCTTCAGAATTTTTGGATTGGATTTATTTATTTATTTTTGGGGTGGGGGGGGGTACGTTGACTCGGGAGTGTGTGCTTGAATGGTGAAGGCTTTTATCAGTCGGCGGCGCGACGCAGTGAAATGATGCCGCTCCGGCTGCTGCTGTTGCTGAAGCAACGTCGCACTGCAAATTTGCACAGGCTGACGTCAAAAGGGACCTCGGGTGTCCCTTTGCTGTTTGGGGCGTGCGTGCCTGAGCTCTCGAGATACCTGTGGCATTTTAGGATTGCTCGGGATGCCTCCGAGCTGTTGTGAAAAGTCTGCTCACATGCCGGAGGGAAGCCGCCATCTCCGTTTGCTGCCGTGTTGCCATTTGAAAAAGTGCCGATGGACACTCGGGTATCTTCCCGAGCGGTGTGCCGTGCTGCGTGTGTGTCGTGACGGATCGTCTGCTGTGCCACGGGAAATGACTCACCCCGTTGCTCCAAAATGGATGATTTGTTCATCGCAAACCATCGCTCGTTGTTCGGCCGTCTCGACCGGCGTCATATCGCGACGGGCAGAACAATCATCGACTTGATATGGAGATGGCTGTTGTTTGGCCTCGCCCGCGCCAAATGCCACACTTGTGTCGGATATCTGTGATCCGTCGCCATCGTGTCGCGGCTTTTGACCGACCCCGAGCAACAAAGTCCAAAACCGCAGGGATGACCTCGGCGCTCCCCCAATGGCGGCATCGAGCAGCACGTTTGCGAGCCACCACTTTCACATCTTGCTCCCTTGTCGCAAACCTGACTCAACTTTGCCTCTAATCGGCTGCCAGTTTAGCTGCGACTTTGCTCGAAGCCACAGACGTTTCGTGTCACCTTCATTGATTAGCGGCAAAGGTACTCGCAAAGCAGTTTGCTGAAATTTTCCTCCGCCCCCTCCCAGGGCCTGCAACGAGAGAGGAGGAAGGGGAAGAAATGTAGTAAATAAGCAAGAGGGAATTAGTGATGATGTGATGCTGAGCGATGGCCCTTTAAATGAGGACGGGCTGACCTTTTAAAAGGTGATCGGTAACAGCCTGCTCAAGCGGAGAGACGGGGTGATCGCTAGGCTTGCAGTTTTTCCAACTCTTGCTATTCATCAGGCCTGACCTTCACTCCTAAAACACGGTCACACTTGCCATTTGATACGCCGCCCAGAAAACCACAATTTGGTTTGGGCTTTTCTACCCTTCCAATGCAACGCATTGCTCATGCTCATCCGCCGACACCCACGTCACTCACCGGGCTTGCGCGAGCAGTCACGGATGCTACGGTGGAACTTGTTGATGGAGACCCCAATACGTCGGTGGTATGTGTTTGTCCGCGTGCCGCGAGGAGCGAGATTTGTATTTTTACTGCGTCATTCTTGCCCGCGGGGAAATTGGTTATTTTCCAAGAGTTCGCTGCACTATTTTACAAGAACGAAACAATCGAGTAGTTGTAGAGGGATGATGTAGATGTCTGTATGGGATGCACATGGACTACAGACAAGAGCGTAAGTGTAAGGGCGCTAAACTTCAAGGCCATAAAATGTATTTTTCTTTTTAAGATATAAATATATAAATAAATAAAAAAATCCTAATGCTCATTTGTCACTTTGAGAGCACATCAGCTGCTGCCTCCAAGCTAATGGTACACTAATACCGCAATTTGTTTCTTGGTTTGTGATCAATGTGCGCAATTAAGCCAGTTTATTCCATAGTTTGCCGCATTAATGAATCCCGCACGTGGCGTTTCGAATGCGGGAACCCTCAACAAATTCGGGACGAGCGCAGGGAAAAAAAGAACACTCCAAAAAAATGCACATTTCAGCCCCGGCGCTGACTGATTGCCCTTCCTGCTGCTGTCCCGGTGATAGATGGCAAGCGTCGCAGACTGTGACTAAATGAAGATCACACGGTGGGGGAGGGGGGGAAAATCGATTTGATGAAAGAATGAAAGCGGCGTGAAGCGGCATCGGCAGGCGCTCCGGACAATTAGAAAGGCATACAGCCTGGTTAGCTGCGGGTACGGGCACCGGTGCGGTAGTGCCTTCAATAAAATCCTCGGCGATTAAAGCGGCCTTACAGACGTGCGAACAGCATGAGTAGTCAGCTCAGCTAAGACGCCACGGCGTGGTATGCAGTACCATGAAAAAAAGCAACAACAAAAACAAACACAGGTGCAACGATGATTGGATTTGCCTTTCGATGATTCGGAATGAACGCGCCTCCATAAAGCAGCGCCGATGGCCGCGTCCACCTTGGTGGAGGTCATGCCTTCACGATGGACAAGTGGCACAAGCCGAGCGGCGCGACGTGACGCTGCGAGGGGTCAAAGCAGTCGCATTTAATTTGCGTGTTAAAAGTTAATAACTTCATGGCCGCTTCTGGGATGACACGTTCCTTTATCGTCGCTCATGTCAGCCGATGAAATATTAGTGTGACAGAGGACATTAAAAATGGCTTCTGTGTGTCATTTCTAATTGAGCGTCAAGAGTTAAGCGCGCTCGCCTGTCAAACCGATCAAGTCCTGTCACGCAAACGCCCGCTTTCCGGCGGCGCGCCGTTCGGTGGCTTTACCCGCTCGCACGATTTAAAACGCGGATTTTGCTCAATTGTTGTTTCGGTCCTTGGTACGGCGTGCCCACCTTTGGTTGATATCAACCTGGAGCCGTCCGAAACATTGTTAGCCCGAGTGAGTGCGCGAAAAGGGTTCGAACACTGAAAAGTGCATCCATTTCAAAAGGACTCTTGCTTTAGCCAGCGCTATGCTAGCTACTTATTGGAACAGCAAAGCCATTTCCTTTGGTTGACACTTGAATTAAAAAAAAAAAAAAAAAAGAGTGAAGAAGAGTGACGTGCTAACACGTTCCACGATGTCCAGTACGCAAAAGGGGCCCCGGCACCGTATTGGCGTTACTTTCCATCACCTTCACTTTCTTTGAGGGTATCGAGCGCAGCTGAGGCTTTTGTCTCATCCGCTGGCTTGTCTCTTTCAAAGGACGTCTGTCGATTTCAATCCCGTCCTTCCCTCCCTCCCCCTCCCCAATTCCCTTTCAAGTTTCATGTACATCCCCGTGTTCACTTGGCACCAAAAAGGCGTCTCCGCACGACGCGAAGATGACCCTTTTTCATTTAGATTTTTTTTTTTTTTTTGGTCAACCTGTCGAGCATGACAAATACCGGCGCCAAATATAACCCGGTGCCACTTGAGGCTTGAGCTGAGATTTAATCAGCTGTAATGACTGACTGGCAACACCAATGTTGCTCTGCGGGCCCTGCAACGTCCTTCGCGGCGCATTTCCAAAGCTGTTGAAAGCTGTTATCTTCTCAAGCAGCTTGCTCACGCGGCAATACGGCTGCAATTCTGACGTGGCTGGAATGTGTTGGGCCACGCGATCGTTTCAAATGACCGAGCTTCCAAATTGGATGCGTTGCTTGCATTTGACGGCTGACCTAGCTTAGCATTCAAGATAGCTTCCTGATGTGAGGAGCGCTCAACAGTCAGATGAATGTCGGATTTAATGGAGCGCTTCCTAATCGGACGATTATTCCCACGGCTGCCGCGCAACATTATCGTCATGTGACACCTCTTTGGCTTTGGTAGCTTTGTGGCTAAGCAGGAGCCGAACGCTTCACGCTGTCTTTTTCAGAGTCAAAAGGTTCGGTTCCATGAAGTACAACACCGAAATGTGCTTTTTTTTGTGTTTATAAAATGAAATTGAAACCAAAAACATTGTGCATTTTTCAAAATTTTCAGCACTGGATTTGAAGGCAAAAAAAAAAAAAATTACAAAACAACTTACATAGGATTTAAAAAAAATACGCTGATGTCTGTAAGTGGGTAGATCAGATCTCGTCCAAGTTATTCTTACTTTACTCTTCAGACGAAAGTCCCCGTTTTTTGCGTAACGCTAATAAATGCGCACCACCTGCACGCAGCCATTCTTTGTCCGCACTTTGGCTCGTCAAGCGTGACGGTACAGATGTCGGGTCAGGCGGAACGCCATGAAGTCGTTCCGAAAGTCGACACGCCGCCTTGTTTGCTTGCCTTTCACGTTTCATTAGCGACATCCTCGTGATGGAGGACGGCCGCGCCTCATTGACTGCTCGAGCCTGCCACGGGGCCAGGCCTGCGTGAAGACGACAATGCGTCCGTCAATGACTTCAAATCGGTTTTCCTTCATCCGACACACGACCGCCGGGATAATCTGTAAGATTCACCACCGCAGCCAGCGGTGACGAGTTGGCGTTGCGAGAGGTGGCCGGTTGAAGCTGCAGTTTCTCCAATTTTTATTTTTTTTTAATTCAGGGACAGTTCAGAGTGTCCAGGCCGCCAGTTGCCCATGTAGGGTGCAGCATTAAACGTGCGTGTGCGTGTGCGTGTGAGTGTGCGTGTGAGTGTGCACGTGCGCGTGATCTTCTGATCTGGTTTAATCTCCACGCAACAGATGCCCAGCTTTGGCTCAAAATGGTCGCCGCGCTCCTGCAAACACTCTTAGATTAATGATTGGGAATGATACTAGATTACCATGCAGGGAAGAACACTAATTCAGTCTAACCTCTCAATTTCGCAATGACAATAAAGCGTGCCCCCCCCCCCTCAGATGCTTTCTATTTAAGCAGTGGAGTGCACCAGGTCAGTTTTCAAGGCCTCGCAACCTGTCTCCGCTTTGGCTCAGCATTCGACAAACGCTGTTTCGATGCGCATTTTGGAAACGCTGGACGTAGGAGGTGAGGGTCAAATGACATTGGGAGAATATTCAAATGGCGAGCGCCGCACCTTCAACGCGAGACGACGCCCGGACTGTCAAATTGGTGCCGGGTGACTCGGAATAATCTGCTCAATCGCCCTCATCTGCATGATGGCTCATGAAGTATTCATGAAGACTTTTCGGCAGTCAAATGGCCGCAGAGCGCAGCGCGGATAGGTTTTCTTTTTGGATTGGAAACCGATCATCCCTTTCTGCACGATTCAATACGAGCCGCAAAACAGGCGAGTGCAGTCGTGTCATGTTGCAAAACAAAATGATGCATCGTCATGCGAATCGCTAATAAAGGCTATCAAAGTCTTCTCATTTCTGAACACGGAATTTGCATCGGGTCAGTGACATACTGAAGAGGGGAGGCGGCGGCGGCGGGGGCGGGGGCCATCGTTCTATCCCAATGTCATCATGACACGTTTTGTCACTGAACAAAGGACAAAGGAAACGATGTGGACTAATCATGATCGTTTCTAGTGGCGTTCAAGTCGAGTTGAAATGTACACGAGTGAAAGCGTCTGCATGACTCGGACCGGCGCGGCGTTTGACAAGAGTCTTCCCACGCGTTGGCTACATGACTCAGAGGCAATGTGACATAACGCATGCATAATGGAAAAGAATCCACTTGTCCAACACGTGAACGCAGGACGCCCGAAGAGCTGTTGGAGCGCTTTGTAAAAATGCCCTCAGAGCCTTTTTGTTTGGCCAGCCCCGCCACCCGTTTTTGAATGCGCCGCATACATGAATGATTTTCAATTTTCCCGCTTGATCGTTTCCTGCAGAATAATCCGCTCGTGTCAGCATCGGGTGGCTGCGGAGTGCAAGACGATGGGGAAAATTCCCAGCGCAGATGAATTAGAAGTCCTTAAAAAGCTGAACGAAGCTTCAAACATAGCATGAGGATTACGGCAACCGTTTATTTGTACAGTGTATGGCAAAGGGCCGCCTGAGGTAAGATTAGCTCATAGTTTTATGTAATCCCGATTTAAAATGATGTTCTGGCCGTGCTGTGTTGTCCTTTTTTCTTCACATCGAATTAAGTTTGTTCAAATTTCCAGCTGCTGCTTTATTGTGGTTTTGGTATTTGAGTTGCTTCTTCGACATTGGTGTGACACAAAAGCGGACATTTTTCTCGACGCGGGCTGCACTGAGGTCGCCGATCGTTGGCTAGCGTAATTCTGCATGAGGAAAACAACAAAAGCAAAAAAAAAAGAAGCGGTGCGTGAAGTCATCGGAGGAGGCGACGTGTTCCGGCATGCTTTGCTGTCGTTAGCAGTTAGCTATCGCATTCGGCCGTTATCGTGCAATTCAGAACGCTACGCGTGGCGCAGTGGTCACTAGCCGTGCGCCAATGAACGAGATCAAGTGATCAAGAGCGTATGCCGTGCTGTTTGATCAACTAGTTTTTGTGCCGGGCCGGATGGGGCCCGCCGGCCTGGACTTTGGCACGCAAGGTCTGAAGGTTCGAGCAGGAATGAGCCGATACTTGGGGGGGAAAAGGCCAAAGGTCTCATAGCTCGAATGTCGCCGACCGGACCGAGTGAGAGCCCGGGCAATTTTCAAGACATATTGATGACACATCGTTCCTTGTGGTGAAATTATTGAAGAACTCCCATTGATCAGACTTGTGTTTTTCTAATAGACTCCCACTGATAAAGGTTTCAAGCTGCGTAGATATGGGCGGCTGCGGGCCCGTTTCTTCATACTGAGACAGTCTGTGGTGTCAGCACGAGCACTTTCTCTCGCTGCGGGGATGCTGTACAAAAAAAAAGGATGACTTAAAGCGAGACTTGATCATCTCGGCAGTCTTTGAAGAACCGTCATCATTAGGCACTCTTCTCTGTGACACCGCAGAAGTGTCAAGCCGTTGTCCCGGATGGCATTTTACTGGCAGTTCAAAGTGCAGATGGTGATGATGATGATGATGATGATGAGAAGACATCGCACTTAGCATCTACTGTGACGAATCACATGAAACATCAGCCTTTTCACCTCCTTTGGCATGAAGAGCGCCACCAGAAGCCCAAAAAAACTCCCAAAGTGAGAAAAACACTGAATATATCCACGTGTATTTTCAAACCAGATGGATAAAAAAGACATATATACATAATAATTAATAATGTCGTATGTTGAACTGAAGAGTTGCAACATTTGGAACTCAGGAAAAAAAAGCTCAACAAAAGAGCTGCATCAGTCCTATTTGAAACGTTTGATTGAAAAAAACAAAACATGTGTCTTCGTTTTTTTTGTGGGGGGGGGAGGGTGCGGGCATAACCCGTTGTGCCGGTGACCAACGTAAATGCCACAGCAGTGCGAGTACATAGCCGCATATTATCATCATCATCATCATAATCATGCAGTTGGAGCAAAGTGTTTACCCGCTCACGACTGCGGCTTACAGGAAACAAGCGGCGCTTTTGCCATGTAATTGCATGAAATGACAAGCTGCCAAGCGGTGGGTCCTGGAAGTCAGCGTGGCGGCGTCGGGGGAAGGAGGGAGGGATGATCGGCGCTCGGCAGGCGGCCCGGAATCAAGCGTGCTCCATGCTTTGATGCTCGCGGCTGTGGAACCAACTTGGTCGCTTCTTATTGAGCGGGCAGCTTCTGTCGGACCACCCCGTGGACTTTTTGGGACGCCGTGTACATTGCGTGCACACCCCCTGTGGCAGCACAGCACAGGACAGTTGATTACGGTGGCGGGAAGCCACCCTCATAGTTGTTGTTTTTTGCAGATGATAAAGAATACATGCCCGTGAGTAGAGCTACATGTGGCGTCGCACAGTTTGAGCTCAAATATCCCACGTTGAAAGCGGACGCTGTCGATGCTGCAGCCCATCCTTTGCCTTACCCGTTATGTGCTAGCACGAAGCTTGCGGACGCTCAAGGCAAAGCGTGTTTGTTTTCAATACACAATGTGTAATTCCCTTGGTTTTATAATTGGGTTGACAGCAAACTTGGAGTGGCGTTAAACAGCTTGAAGCCCTTTTTTTTTTTTCCAAGAATCGTACGCTTTGCAAGTCTACCTTACAATGGGTAGAATTTTAAATGACAGTAATTATATCCAACAGAACACCCATACTTCTTTTAATTTGCTGCAAATGCAGATGCATAATTGCAGAGATTCGAAAATAGATATAAAAACCTTTTTTATTTTTTTTTAACTAACGCTGATGTACTGCTTTTTTTTTTACTTTCCTCAGATTGAAGCACTGTTCCCCACATGTGGTCACCATAGCAACACGGTGCCAGAAGGCCGGCGGTGTGGGATGCAAAAGTGGCACGAGATGCTTCTTATGTCCCGACGTGCTTTTGCTATCAAAGCAAATGAAAGTATGCGCGGCGTTAGCATCTTTCTGTTTATCACGCTCAAGTCGCACAGACAGACGCGCGGCCGGCTAGCTAGACGGAACCAAATGACAAAACCTCGCGTTTGTTAGCGCGTCGTCATCCAATCTGTTCGGCCGATGAAACTGCCTTGATTGCATCCGATTTGATCTCGGGCGACTGCTTTCGGTGTGAATTGGAGGCGTCGTCATCAAGTGGGTCTTTGTACGCCGACGCTTCCTCTTGAAGTATTCCGTATCCGATTCTTTCCCAAAGCCTTTTTGGACAACAATTTGTAAAAGCCAAATGAGGATGGAAGCCTCGGCAGCTCATTCGCCGCTTCCGTTCTCTGCTCTGTAAACGGAAATATCCCCTTGATTGATTTTCTCGCAAGGTGGTCTCCGGTGAATTGCAAATACTTGTTTAGTCATGCAGCGCGGCTTGGAAAAACGCTCGCCTAAGTGCCAGCTTTCCTTCACAGTTGTGCTCTTCTGTGGCGCGTCAAGTAATTAGATCGGATTTTGATGCCATTTCTCGCAAACTGTCAGCCAGGCTTCTGTCGAGGGACGCCATGCGATTCGATGCAGTGCCGCCCC
>CAAKHF010024071.1:219684-236163 GCA_901007745.1 Hippocampus kuda | reverse complement strand
CACACGAGGCGTCACTTTATCTCTTGGCATTTTAGAGTGAGGGAAATGTTCACATAAAACAAACAACCCAAAATGTCAAGCCCATCGTCGTCTTTCACGGCGTAGAAATACAAAGAGGTGATTGCGAGCAAGGCCGAGAACTTGGGCGAATGTAGCGTGAGCGGCGCTTCACCCGAGTCAGTCCCCAACAAGTCGCTCTCGCTTTCAAACCGGTGTGTGACTGACCCCCGCTCGAGTGTTATTAATGTCTGCTCGCCGCTGCAGAGATGAACTCCTCTGCCGCACGATGTACTTTGGTATTCGCGGCAGAGGCGGCTCAGTCGGCATCCGGGGCCGACGGCCGACCATTCGTCTTGTGGCCGACCAACTGAGCTGCAGGCTCTTCAGTTTCTCTTTTCCATCCACATCGGATTCGTTTTTTTCTAGCATACGGGATATTTGGAAAGAAGAACAATCTCGGAATCGACAATCATGTCAGAGGAACTCATTTCATCTTTTTATGATTGAAAAGTTAACTTTTGGTGCTGCAGAAAAAAAAAAAAGGTCCAGTCCAATTGTTTTGGCATCATCGGTGAACCACAAAATAGCCCGCTCGCTAGCACCAAACATGCAGAGAGAAATCAAATGTAACTTTTTGTTTTTTGATACGTAAGCAGGTGAACTATTGTTGGACTTTGGTCGTGAGTGCTGCCTTGTTTAACAAGCGAAGAAGGGTGGACCAAATGCCCGCAAAGCGGGACCGACGGTCTCTGAGTTGCGCGTGCTGCTTTTTCCAACTTGATGTGTCCGACGTCGTCATTGGAACCCGGCCGAGATTCAGATCATCGCTCAACGATTTTACCCCGAAGCAGATTGTTGATTGTTTTGGCGGACGATGAATTAATGGCGTGATATTTGTAGAGTACGGTATCGTGCTTTGGGAGTTTGAATGCTGCCGCGTGGCGGCTCGTGCGAACAGCCGTGCGGCTCCACTTGACAAGATGGAAATATGTTTTGGAGGACTGTCAAATTCCAAGCCGAGTTTTGTGTGTTCTTTCGAAGGGAAATGAGCTGTGTTTTTTCCGTGTGTCTGGTGTGCACCGAACATGCCGGAACGTGTTCCGGGAGTGTGGAGTCACTCTGCACTTTGAAGTTTCAAGGAGTGTTGTGCCTTGGAAATGCTGTCTTTTCATTTGTGTTTGCCCATCGAGCAAGCCACGACTGTCGTCGACTTTTCTTTGATCTGTTAGACTCCAATTGACGTTTGTCAGTCGTTGATCTGATGAACGCCGTGCACTTTCGATGTTCCGTCGCTAATCAAGCCCACGTGTTGGGAAACCACGTCCAAATGATTTTTTTCCACATGAATTATTGTTGTTTTTTTTTTGGCGTTCTGTTCCTCTTGCTCCCAAATGGCAAACGGCTTTCCTGATTTATGTCGCGTGTTAGCTGACTGTTAGCATGAGTTAGCTTCGATGAGTTAGCTTCACAATGAAGGCCGTTCTTTGCCACGTGCTGCCTCCTCCTCTGAAAAAACAAAAAGAGAGAAAACGTTTAAGACCAAGTTTGTTGGAGGCAAGCGAAAGTCTACTTCCTGCCTTTAAAGAGAGACGACAGATGAAAGCCGTGCCGTCTTCCTGTCCTGCGCCTTTGTTCAGAAGAAGCCCAAACTCTCTGAGGACCACCGAATAAAATGTGTGTTGCGAAAAAAAAAAAGAGGCCGTTTTGATCTGGATTCCTGCTTTTGTTGTTCATCTCTTGTCAGATCTGGTGTTTACCATTGCGCTCGCGCTCTCCCCGATGTGGTTTTGGCACAGATTGGGAGGCATCGGCCCCGCCTCGGCGCAGACCGCGTCGGGGGAGCAGGCGAGGAGGAGGCTGAAAAGCAAATGTTTTCCTTCAGAGAGGATGCGGCACTTGGCTGCGTTTGTCATCTCGTTAGCGTGTCATTTGGGGAAGAGCGGCGACGCGGCAAACGCGCTCTTCGGTGGCTGCTCGTGATCGGGACGGCGTCGGGGCAACTTATCAGGGTGCCAATTTTGCACGCCGCCCAAGTTTGTGTGGATCGGGGTCGTGCAAGGTCGTCGCGTCGTGACGCAAATGGGATCTAGGCAGACGCCTTCATTGATCCCAAAAGAGATTGGACTCAATCGAGGCCTTCGCGCTGATGCAGTTGAGGAGATGTAGGATGGTTGCCAAGGAAACGGGTTCGATCCCACGGTATATTTTGTTGTTGGCTTTTTGGGGAAGCGCCACCGTTACCAATCGGTAGTTGGCGTGCCTCGACTGGACGCCGCTCCCCAACGACTCCTCGGGCGCATTGTTCACTTTGGACAAATAAGTCAAAAAACGGCAGCACGATGATTCGAAAGGCTTCCGGCTGAAATGACGCCAAGGCGACCCGGATGTCCGATTTATAGGCCGCACGACGACATGGCCAAACCCCTGCGATTACGGCCTCGTCCTCCCCAGCCTCTCATGGGCAGCGGCGGCGGCATATCACACGCAAGTCGCCGAGGGAAGCTTCCTTCCTTGGCGATCCTTGTGATTTCAAGTTTGCATTTCTCATTTGCTCCTTCGGATTTTGTCTGTTTGAATTGGATTTGATGCCATGTTTTTTTTTTTTTTTAAAAATGTGATTTTTGGTCGGTCTGATTTCAATGTCTTTTCCGTCCCACTCAACGAGCCGTCTCGTCGCGCCCGTCCGCGGTGCCTTTTGAAACGGGCCCTTCCGCAAATGAGCTTGAGCTGCACTTTTATTGCGTTTGAAAAGAAGTGGAAGGAAACGCCATTCGCAAAGCGCGTCTGCTCGCATCTCGCGGCCCGCGGAGGAGCGTTGAGTTGATTGATTTGGACTCGACGTCAAAACAAACATCAATTGGACCATCATGGATTTTGAAAATGGCATTTTGAAGCCGCGCCCTCGCGCTTCAAGTCTTCCCCCGGCCGACGCTCGCGGAGAAGCGGCAATCAACGCTTGTCGTGTTTATTTGCCATCAAAAGTGCGCGCTTGCCGTCAGATGGGAAGCTCTGGCAGCGTTTGTGACAGCCAGCATCGGCCTGCCTCCGAAGCTCCCATTCAACTTTGGCCAACCACGAATACTTTGTTTTTGTCTTCGTCTGCTTCCTTTTCATCTTCTTGTCTGCGAGCGCCTTCTTGTCCCCTCTTTGCTCAGAAGACAACCTGGCTGCCGGCCTTGATCCAAAGCTCCTCCTTTCGGATGACCAGCTTTGGGCTGCCCACCGTCGTCGCTGGCAACTTTTGCTTTCACGCTCAAAAGGAAGGCACCGTCAAACGCTGCCGCCGGGTCGCTCTGCTCACACTTGACCCGACTCAATCCGCTTCACTGGCGCATTTTCTTTCTTCTTTCTTCATCGAGCCTCTCGTCACGTCGCGCGGACCGTTGAGAGGACAACTGACTTGTTGTGCTCCCTCTGACGCGTTCCAGTTCAAAGGCGAGTGAGCATATTAACCTTGAAAACCTTCCACCTCAATTACGTTGCGATTTTGAGGGGAAAAGCAACTGGAAATCCGTGATAGCGTTCAGTATTTTGAAATCTTGCCATGTTCTTTGTGAAGAAACATCCGGTGGAAATGTTTGTGAAAAGTCGACCTCAGACTTCCTGCCACTCTTCCGTCGCTTCAAAGTGCTTGCTCAGCATCCGATTCCGATTCCTGGGTGGGAGCCGACGCTGAATGTAACGACAGCTGCCGTTCGAGTTGCCAAACCGCGTGTGAAGTCAAGTCGCCTCGCGGTGAGCAAAAGCTCCTGAAGTCCCTGAAGGCGTCCTGTCCTGTTTTCACACTCGTCCTCATTTTCTTCTTGTAGTTCTTTTTGTTTCGAGACCTTCGAGCTCGGCGCGTCGTATTCTGACATCATGCATCCAACAAAATGAGACGATTGACCCGTTCCGGTACTTTGGGGGGGGGTGGGGGGGGCTAGCCGCACCCATCGTTGATGGGATGGGACTTGACCGCTTCCGTCGAGCCGCCCGCCGCTCGCAGGCTTCCCATGAACGGCGTCCCCGCGGCCGTCCCGGACAACTGGCGCGCGTGCGCGGCGAGGAGAAGAAGGCACTTAATTCCCACTGTCACACGTTCTTCAATGAATGCGGCTGACGAATGGGCGGGCGCGGGCCAGATGAAGCCCCATAAGATGAATGTCAGCTTTGCCCGAGTAAATAATCATCATCCATCATGGAGTAGCCGCTCCCGCGCTACCGAAGGGGGGGATTAGAAAATAAACACCCGCTTTAAGATTCTTGTGATTTATGGCACTTTTTTTTTTCCTTCTTCTTCTTTTCCCACAACTTGCACGGACAGTTGGCTCCTCCGCTCTTGCTTCTCCGACGCTGGAGTGCGTAGGAGTGGGTGCTGGAGGAGGGCGGATGAGTTGATGGAAGAAACGAGGTGTCACCGGCGGTGGGCGGCTGCTGGCGATGCAGAAAAAAAAAAAAAATTGTCTTCAGCGCAATTCCCAAGGGGGGAACACGAGGTCGAGTAGAGCGGCGGTTAAACAGGCAGAAACACGGCTGTGCACCCGCACGCTCTTAAAGGGCGCGAAGCAACCACGCGGCCGAGCGACGAGCGGGTGGTGACTGTCAGATCGTTGGTTGCGATACCCCAACGTGCAACGGCGCCTTGCAATATGCCCAGCGCAGCCCCATTCAGCTTTCTTTCCACCTCACGTGACTGCTCGTCATCACTCATTCCTTGCCAAAGACCAGGTTTCATGTTTTCCAAGAAACCGTCCCTGGTACGTCTTCTTATTTTTCCCACGCGGTAGGGTCAAAGAAGGGACTGAAAATGGCTGCCACCCAATGAAATAAGAGCTTTCCCCACCCCCCACGGCCCCCACCAGTTTTGTGTCGTCACGACTCTTGTCGCTGATGAAAAGAGTCATTCGTGTCACGTGAAGCGCCGTTATCTGCATCTTCTCGCCAGTCTCCGGGGGCAGAGGAGAACCGATCTGCGGAGCATGAAACGAAAAAGAAAAAAAAAAAAAGGCCTTTTGAAAGCAATAAACCGACGTGGTTATCTTGGGGGAGGGAAGGCGGCAAACCCACGTTGACGCGTTCTTCTACTTCCAATATCTTGGCAAGTCGAAGAACCGCCAAGACCGCGCCGACAGCGTGCAAATGAGATTTCATCTCACACTTATTGCAACGCCATCGCACTTGCTGTGGTTCCGACAATCGCTTTGAGCCCGAGCCAAAACCTCCCAGATAACAAAGCGCTCGTCGTTGAGCGACTCTTGGCGCCCATCTTCATTTTGCCTCCAAAAATATTTTTTTAAAGATATCACCCGGGGCGGGATGTTGTTTGCTGCTGAGCTGCAAAAGTGGCGGATGCAAGTGGAGATAATGAGAACACGAGGGAACACAGAAGAAACGGTGGCACCGAACTGTGAATCTGGGAGGGGCATGCTAATCATCGGATGTGGAACATGGACGGCGCCGTCGTCTGTTATGGCTGTCCAAAGTTGCAAGCGCGCACAGACCACCGACGTGGCCGCCCAAAAGATGCTTGAGTGGCGGCCGCCGTAGAGTGCCGTGACTTGGCACCGCGCCACATTGAGCGGGTAGTAGTCCTCGCGTCTCTTTGAGGGCATGGGCGCTGGCCGCGTTGATTGCGGCATATTTCCGCGGGGCTGCCGGCGAGGTGTTGGCCGGGCTCCCCGCGCCATGGCGCCCCCGTTATCTCCCATTTCACCGGCAGCACGGCAAATAACGGGCTGAAGGGCGCAGCGGTCAGCGAAAGCGTCTGGAAATCGATGAAGACGCGGCTCGCTTGTGCGCGCCCGCTACCTACGCGCCCGTTGAAGCGGGATTCATTTTGCCTCTCATTTTCCACGCCGCTTCACTCGGTCGAATCTCGGCGAGCGGGGCGGACGATATCTCTCGGGGGGTGGGGGGGGGGTCGGTCGGGGTGAGCTGCCGGGAGGAGTTTGGCTCAGCATTTCTTCCCCCTGCGTGGTTTGCGCTCGTTGAGATGAGCGCCGATCTGTGAATTCAGCAGGTGGTGTTATTGCCTCGACGTGCTGCTTTGCTCTTCTGGAATTGTTGCGTCGCCGAAAAATGTTTAGTCATTTGTTGTCGTTGGGTCAAAATGGCTGCCGACTGATAAAAGGGCCCATCATAATATCCCTGGCAGAGTTTGGCCAATTTTCCCCCCGAAGCTAAACGCTGACTTGGTGACACACACGCTCCAAGCACATGAATTATTCATTGCCCTACTTTCTTTCTTTTTCTTTTTTTGTCTCTCCCAGGTCTTCATTTTTGGTGCGAGGTGATTATTCTATCGACTGTCTTCAGGGTGAATAAACACGGCTGCTGTAGCTTGCCCCGCCCCTTTTGTATATTCATGTGCTTGAGGAGGATGAACAGATCAGCAACAATACAAGCTGGCTGCCGGCTGGGTCTGTCGCAAACTGCAAAGAGCTCCCAAGTTTCAAAAGCAGACCGCGCGGCTCTGTCCTTGGATCCTCCTTTTTTTTTGGTCCCCCCCCCCTCTTTTTGACTGAGCCTAATTGATTTATCGTCACAAGGTTTATTGTGTTTGCCAGCAGCGAGCCAACGGCAGCGCGTTAATGACAGGTCCAATTAGCATCCCGGGCGGCGATGCCGTTTTTTGGGGGTAATATCGGAATGTTGACTTGGCCACTTCTCCGTGTTGCATTTGGAATGAGTAGGGCTCCGGAGTTCACCGCCTGGACAGCTGACGAGCAGCGGCGCGCGTTGACGACCGGTTGACGACGATCACCACGGTGACCTTTTGCGCTGAGCCAGGTCCGATGCCATTCCAAACCGAAGCCCCGCCGCCCGCCCAACGCCGCTGAACTGCACGATTGCGGAAAGAAAAATGGGGACTCTCGTCGCGACACCGGGGGATTGACCCTCGTGCATATCGCCCGGCATGATTGTTTGACAATCCGTAGAATGCCGCCGACAACAAAGAGCGTCGCCCGATCCCGCGTTGCGTGCCAAGCCGAATTAGCGCTGCGCTAATCGCCTTTGAAATGCACTTTGAATGGTCGAATGCCGGGCCACGCCGCGTAGCGCCGGCACTTTTCTTTTTCCATAAAGCGAGCAAAACATAATTAAGCCGCGCGATGATGGATTTAGATTGCGCGCCGTAATGTTGCTTCCATGTGCAGCCTTGCTAGAAAAGGCGTAGATGCTAATACGGTTGCTTGGGTGACGAGTGGCCGGCTCTGATAAAGCGCCGTGTCTAATTAACACGCTGACAGCCGCGCTGTTTGGGGAAATCACGGCCTTCCAGTTTCTTCACGTCGTGAAGGAAGTGACGGTGGCCGCGGGGCGACTGGTGCAGTCGTCGTCCTCCCTCTCCGACTCAGCGCAGAGACGGGGCAACGCAAACAACCACGTCCGTTTCCCCTTCTGCTTTCCGACGAGTCACAATCGCGACTGCAAATATGTTTTGGGGGGGGGGGCGGTGGTATCTCCAGCGTGCTCTAAAAATACCTCTGGCAGCATCAGAATGTGCTGATCCCCGCTTCTCACTCAGCTGTCGGGTAAATAATGAGGCCTTTTGATTGGTCAGGACACGCTCCCGTGATAGCGGGCCAGCCCCGGCGGTGTCTCGTCAGCAACAGCAAACGCACGAGCGTTCGCAAGAATATGTGAGAACAAACGCACGCGGACAAAAAAAGAAAGAAAGAAAGCACTAGCGAAATGAAAGCCGAGAGTAAATACTTTGAAGTAGCCAACAATCATTTGCATCGGGGACGGCGCTAGAACTGGTAATTTTGTTTACACTTGGCACGCCGGACTACGAGCCTCGCGTGCGCCGTTTCCCACCCCCGTGGAATTGAACGATTCATCTGATTGGAGACTCAAGTTTGGTGCTCATTAGGAGCAAACGTGCAAGCAGCTTGATGCTCCAAAATGGTGGCGGAGGGCTTCTTATCAGGCCCTAAAAATAGCAGTCATGAATGCGGGGGTGGCCAAAGAGCTACTTTTCAAGCAAGCGATCGACCCGTGACCGCACGCGTCTTCTGAAACGCTTCTCCCGGCGCTCCAGATTGGCATTCTTTGCCAGTGCCATCGGTGAATCGTACATGAAATGAGAATAATAATCCAAGAGATGTGGCAACGGCTCTGCTCGCAAGTTGCACTTGCCGTCTGCTGAGCGCTAACAACTTGCGGTGATGCAGATCACGCGCCGTCGTCGCCCATTTTGACGTCTTTTATTTTTGGGTGTACGCCAAAGCGATAGAATGCTGCGGGTGCAGCGGGCATGTGGGAAGAGCTGCTGAAGACAGGATATGCGCCGACCCGATCGTGTTCAGTGGGAATTCAAACGGAACCGTCGATGAAATAGATAGCGCTCCGTGTTCTGCCAACAGTTCCGTTTTTTTTTTTTAAATCAACCGTATGCGAGCGCAAACCCTTCATACCCGAATCGTGAATCAAGTGATAGAAAAGATGGCTTGCTTCCCCTGAAATTCTTTCATTTGAGGTTTTTTTTTAATCAGTGGCCACACGGATCGAATTGTTTTCCTGCCGCCATATCTCTGTGCTGTGTTTGCACTCGTGCTCAGAACGGTCCAACCGATGTGTGTTTGATGGCGGATGTCGTCGCAAAAATGTGAGTGTGTGTGTGTTGACGGAGGACGCTGATGTTTTCACAAGCTGTGGAGTCCTGCTGGCCGGCTTAAAGGCTCCTGTCATTTGTCCTCTTCTTCTCTCGCTACGCCACATTCCCCAAAGAGACCTTTTGGGGCCTTTCACACCCCCCACACACACTCTTGTCCATCAAAGTTCACCTCTTGGCTGGTACTGGCATGACCTCGGGCGCCTTTGCCCGTTGATGTGGCAAACGAAGAGGCCTTCTGACAGGACCCCGAGTGACTCAATCAGCCATGACATCCAGAGAGTTGTGTTGGTTGCAGGGCTCCCCCTAGAGTCAGGGAGTGTAACTGAGCTTGGAAGCGCCGCTGTGAACATCATTTGACGCTTGTCCTCACTCAATTCCCCTGAACTGGCAGGCAGGTGCAGTAAATGTGCTGCGTGTTGTTTTTTGTTTTTTTTTTTCCCCCCTGCACCTAGCGTCTTGACCTATGACCCATAAGATCGGCTCCACTCTTGGGTCGATGGTGACGGGCTCGTTTTTAATTTGATGCAGTGACGCCCTGAGATGCAAGTGACCTTATCTCGCTGAACTCGGGGGAAGAAGAAAGAAAAGGCGTTGATACTCAAGGGGTTTGCGTTTGTAAACCAAGGTTTCGTTGTATTTCATGTTTCATGACTGATAGCAAAGAAAGCACTTCCAGGTTATTTTGTACATCTTAGCTAACAGCGAGTTCTGCCACCGTAGGCGGTATGTGCTAGCTTGTCTTGTATAAAATATCAACACAATAATTAGCAGCTTTTTTTTTCCTCTCTTTTTTTTAAAATTTTGTCAAGCTACGCTCTTGGACTCACTGGGGCGTTATGCTGTCGGCCTACATGGCTCCGACGATCGAATGAATATTCATGCCGAACTAAATAGGGAAGCGCCAAAAGCCATCGGCACGGCAAAGAGCCACCGTCAGTGTGCTTGCGGTGCACATGCTAACCGCCGCTCTGGATGCGCAAGTGGGAGCAGAACATGTTTCACTCGTGATGCGGACGGATTTGCGTGTTGCTTCACAGTTCACTTGCTAAGTCGCGCTGGAGGAATCGATTCAGTGCGCATTCATTGAATATGCTTAGACGAATCCCAATCAAATGACTTTGGCGCTTTAATTCGTTCATTTGTACCAAATAAGCAGCGTGTGCGATTAGAAATGACTGTGGTACGGCAGATGTTGTGCGAGATATTCTGACAGCCTAAGGCAGAGTCGGTCGGGCGCATCCTCCCGCTACATTATAAATAAAGGAGGACGCCATTTTAAGGAAGTGACAGCGCGGCGATGCTACTTTCCGAGGAAGTTAGTAGGTCATCTGATGTGAATAAATCATACTGACGTGATCAAAGATGGCACATCAAAAAAAAAGATGTAAAGAAAGAAAAGTTGACAGGAGAAATTGGCAATTCAAAGAGAAACAGACTGGGGGGGGTGTCTCCTCCTTCTCAGCAGCTCAAAGAGGATTCTGTTGCTTTGACTGGTCGCTACAAATTCAAACCACCCTGAGCGAGTACGGACCTCTTCGAATACAAATGACCCTCGCATCTGTTCTCGGTGCCTTCAGAAGTATACTCTCCACCTCAATTATAGGAACACTATGGCCAGTTCCTTTGAATATCAGGCTGATATCTGGATCGGATAGACGCCAAAAAAAAAATTGCACGTTTTCTGGCGAGCAACGGCATTAAAATGAATGCTTGGTCGAGTTTGAGTTTAGAAATGAACTGTTCCAAGGGATAAAATAAAACATCCCCTGAGGAACTCCTTTGTTGTTTCAGCAGTGAGTTTTGAATCGGTTTGGTTGCATCTTTCTTCCAATGAGCAGACAAAAATGTTCTCCGTAAACATAAGAAAATGAACTCATGAATTGAATTCCTCTCATTGAAATGAAAACGTCAATGAAAGTATTTGTTTTTCCAGAAAATGAGTCGCTCGTCTTCTGCAGATGTTAGCCTTGCTAATTAGCTAGCTATCGGTCTCTGGCACGATTGGATTTATTTCACCAATAGTAGACACCCCAACTGTTGTAGCTGGTTGCAAATGTTCATTTTGTGACGCCGTTAGTCATTTTACGAACGTTACTTTGAATTTTGGTTTCAAGATGAACAGATGTTCGCCTTGCAAATCAGCTAATTCTCTGCACGCGGTGACCGTTGTATTTTTCTCACCAACTGTAGACGCGCCAACAGGCGTAGGTGGTTGCAAACGTTCGTTTCAAGACGGTGTTGGAGTCAGATGTGAATTTTTCAAGGAGTGATGAGTGACGCGCTCACAAATTGGAACGTATCGGAAGTAGCGCCTCCTCCGGCGGCTGCTGTTAGTTAGTCAGCACATTTTTCAACTTTGAAACGACGTCAAAAAGATTTGCGACGACAACGATGAGAGCGATTGCAACTCGGCGCCCCTCCTCAAACGCAATCATCACGGCATCCCAACAGAAAGCGAAGGAAACATGCGATTGCCTCTTCAATCCAAATCACAACGTGATCAGCGGTTGTAATTAATCTTGCCATTTCCCAGCGGCCTCTAAAGGTTAGCCGTATCAAAACGGTAATGATGATTGGAAGCCAGAAAAATTGCCGCTGTGCTTTTGTGTACGGCGGGGCGGCTCGCTTAAATCACAGCGTGCGCGGGAAGCGGTGACCAATCAATCGCGTCCCTATTGAGGTAATTATCTTTTGTTTATTTGAGTTGGTAAGGTAATATCCCGATGCGGGGAGCGCCGATTGGCCAATTTGTCGACTTGGGCCAGAATGCGCGTCGAAAAACAGCAGAGCGATCATTTCCAAAGCCGCCATGGGAGCCACGTCGACTCCAACGTCACATCAAATAACAACGCGCGACGTGCTTATGTAAGGCTTGCGACACGGAGTCGAGCCTACGGAGGGTTAGCCGTCCTCTCTGAAGCTCCCCGCACGGCTCCGCGGCAAATTTCAGCTAATTGTTCAGCCGGCAACTTTACTGCTTGGCTCGGCTCTCCGAGCTCCCATTGTGTCGTTTTCAGCGGCAGCCGGCAAAAGAGTTTTGAAAACTCCTTTGAGCATGCCTGCTGCGTACCCGACAACAACTGTGGCGCCGTTAGAGCGGTCGACTTGCTCACACGGAGAGCAATAAGTTGCTCATAAAACCGATGAATTCCGAGCTGGAGAAGATGGAGAACTGGACTTGGCGAACTATGTCTTCCGGGGAGGTTTTTGTGGGGGTCTTTTTTTTGGAGTAGCCGTTTACTTTTGCTGCCGGGTTGAGCAATAAAAACGTGTTCCGACAACAATCCATTTCTTGGTTTATTTTGCTAGCATATGTCGCTCCAATTTGACAGCATTACCAAGGATTTCTGTGCCTTATTTCAAGAGTCTTATTTCAAGAGCCTTATTTCAAAACTTGAATGGAAATGATTGGGGTTATGCCTTAGTGACTTTGACGCGCAGGCTGTCATGTCGCGGCTCTCAGCGAGGTGGCGATGAGCGCGGCCGTCCGTCACCATATGGAGTGAGAAGAAGCGTCAAAGCGAGGTGAGGTCATTGCCGCCTTGCGTAACCGCTTGGAGAAGGCCAACGCGCGGAGCGATTAGCGCGGACGCTTTGGACGGCCGCATCTGCTCATTATCACCGATAACGCGTTTCGTCGTGAACAGCTAAACGCATGGCAAAACCCAAAAGGAAGATTGCCACGTCGGCAGATTTGTCCCTTTGAAGGGACGAAATGTGCCAGGGTGGGATGCAGACCCCTTTTTTTTAGCTTAATAGCACGATTCCGGAAGGAAACGTCAAAAAATGAATCCGTCGTGGCCGCAATTTAGGGGAGGCCAAAGCAGCCCGCTGGAAAAGCAGGCCTTTTTCGACTTTCTGTCTGCTTTATGGGCCCTTTTTTTGTTTTTTGTAACCGCCAGCCATTCATCCTCATGTGTTCTTTCAAGCCGTCAGATCGATTAAGATTGATGGCCGACTGTCGTTGGCCTTTTGCCCAAAGTCAGTTGGGATGCGCTTCGGCTCCCCGCAACCTTGAGCGGGGGAAGCCGAAAGAAAATGGACGCACGTGAAACAAGGCTAGTTTCGGATTCCTGGCAAGGCTTGTTTTCAACGTCCCGTTCCATTTTTGAAGGCATTTCAGACTTGGAAAAAGAATTGGCTCTGGACCGCGAGCACTGACGAAAAGCCCCCCACCTCGTCTTGCCTGTGACATGCCAAGCGATCAAACTCCCAAAGAGCTCAGGGATTGGCCGCAGCAGGGCAAATGAATTGGCGTGGAGGGGCGGCCTGGGGGCGGGGGGGCGGGCGAGAGCGAGGCCCACCGCTCGTGTGAATTGATGGCGACTCCCTCTACTCGACTGCGGGGTGCATTCCGTGTCATTTGGAGTGTGACAGATTTGTGTTGAATTACAAGGAGGGCCATAAGGCAGACGTAAACAACATTTGTGTTGATTCAACGCCGCTCTCCGCATGTGTTTGCGCGTCGAGGAGCGCTCAAAGCAGCCGCCGGTCATTGTACGGAGCGTGATGGTTGGACTCGGTACAGTATATTAGCTAACATAAACCACAAAGTAATTGGATCATAAAAGGCCATTTAGGGCGACAAATGTTTGTTTTTCATCACGCAGCGCGCGATTGATGCCGCACCTAATTAAAATGTCATTTTAGCCAAATGAAAGCGCGGGATAGATCGTACTTTTACAACTTTTCCGCCGGCGTTTGCCTCATCAAGCGCTCGGGCTAATGAGGACATTTGGATGGGGGACGGCCGTCGTGTGCGGAGGCAAAAAACAAAAGGTCATTAAGAGCCCAAGGAAATCAAAAGCACATTCATTATTTGGGTGGGAACGCTCTTGGATCGCAGCGCTCGCCGCCGTTGCTCAGGCGTCGGCCGTGTGCCCGAGCCCCGGCATCGCTTTCCCAAACAAAAGCCCCAAAAAGTCTCCCTTTTCATTTTCCACGCGAGAAATGATTCAAATCCTGCAGATGTATTCCGACCACGCGAGCCGAGCATTTGAATTCCATTCAGAATTGCAGACCTCGCCATTTGAAAGTTGCATCCGTCGCCATTGTGATGTCGACTTGGTTTTGTCGGCAGAGTGTTACGACGCGACGGTCGTATCGCATCCCGACTAGTTTCAGGAGCAACCAAGCGCTAACCGACGTTGACGACACGGACGCAGAGCCCGTCTTGTCCGACAGTGAGACATGCGAGAGCGTGGCAACACGCAATTGGACGGCGCTTATCTTGCCAGGCAACGGGGAAAATGTCAATGCGTTAGCACAGCTAAATAACGCCTGCGCAGACAGTGAGTGCAAATGGCTAACACGTGACTGTGTAACTTGGTGAATGACTCCTTTGACACCCGACACCACCCCGCCCCCACTCGCCGTTTTCGAGATTTCGTGCGGACTGGACTTGAAGGACTGAATACTCGGGACGCGACTTGCACCTCCGATGACTTCCTCCCACTCGCTGGTCGTTTCACGCTTTAATGGGCGGGCGGCAACAAAGCAGAGAAGGTCTCATTCCAAAAATGTTGATGATCAAATTCGGAACGAAGGCGATGATGATACGACGAGCGTGGGGACCACCAAACTTGTGCTTGTCCTCTTTCTCCAACAAAAAGCTTCTCCCAAGAGGATAAGCGTGGTTGTAATCTGCTGGGCGATCATAAACATCCTCTGACTTGTCTTCCCCGGTGCACAGATCGAACTGGAAAAGTAATCCTCCCGTACATGGGAGCCAAAAGAAAAAAAGAAAAAAAGACACAAATGTTGCTTTTAGGATCAAGCTCCAACAGCGGCTTTAATCGCTGAATGAGATGGAAACGTTGGTCAGAAGAGAGCGCGCTTTTGTTGCGGAATGTGTGACTTTGCGACCTATTTTCCCCGGCGCCCGCCTTGTCATCTCCACGGCCGCCATCTGCGCCGCACGCCGGCCCGGCAACCGCTGAGCTACCCCGCTTGGCAGCTCGATGGCAACCCGTTGTGTCAAACTTTGGATGCTGGCACGCACTCGCGCTCGTTTTGTCTCGTTTGAAGAAAACGTCTCCGAGGCGTCACGAAGAACGCGCGGGGGCCGCGGCACAAGTCGGCCCTCGTGTTTGACTTTGACCTGTCGACTTGCTTTTACACTTCTGCACTTTAAATGGTGGCAGGATTATGCGCTCACTCGCTCAAGTCAAGTCAGGCCCCGCATCGCTGCGTCTGCATGTTCTCTTTGTAACTGTGCTTTCAGGAACCCGACAAACAACAACAAAAAGCCCCGTTCCCCGTGCATCTACGTGGACGGTGAAAGGTCAATCGAGGGTGGTCGCATGTGTACTGAGCACTTTCCAAAAACCCAAGCTCATCGTCTCCTCTCGGTCGTCCTCTCCCACGCAGGCAGATAAACGCGGCAGGTGGCGGGGTGTTAAACAGCTCATAATTTGGCCGGGAATACAAGTCAGACACGGTCCCGAGGCTGTGGTGGGAGGAAGCGGGAGGGGGAGGGGGAGGGGGAAAGGATCGTCGGCGGGCTTGGCTTCACAGGATTTCACCCGTCCAAGATCAGCTTTGACCAACCCAAAGTGGCCCGCAACTCAAGACTCGGACTTTGGGCTGACGGTTGTTGTTGTTTCTAGCTTTTTCTGTTCTTTGGTTGCACTGGGTTGGAAATTTGATTCGATTTTTTTTGTTTTTTAACAAATACAGGTTCACTGCACCTCCGAGCATCACGTGTCGAATTTCCCAGCGGCCTCAAATGCAGCAATCATATGGCGTGTGTTTATTTTGACCGTGCTCACTTCAGTCGAGGGCTGCAAATTATTTCCGTCACTTCTGGTCCCATCGACTGGCCGAGACCACTCGTGATGCTGCGTTGCGCTTGTGTGTGTGTGTGTGTGTGTGTGTGTGTGTGTGTGTTGCCTAGCAACATAGTGGGCAGGGTGCGCAATGCTGTTGGAAATGGCTTTCTCTTTCTTTCTCTCTCTCTCTCCCTCTCTCTGCTTTGAATGTGTTGGATAGCGCAAGCACGATGGCAATGATGCTATTCCTACGTTCTGTACGATGCCAATGAGTCACTCTGATGTGAAAGAGCCACCCGTTTTGTTTTTTGCTTTTTGCGCCAGTTTCAACAGGGTGACGACATTGATATTTACCGTATGATTCTTATCTTGCTGCTAGATCAAGAAAAAAAGGTCCCAGTGTACGCGTTTCAAGATCCGCAAGTCCAAATGCTCCATTTTTAGACACGGGCAATTGTCAAATTAAAACAACACTCAAGTGGGTGTGTATCTCGCCGTCTCCGTCGACCTCGGCGGAAAACAAACAGGCGGCGCCGCGTGAGTTGACAGAAAAATTGCAGTGCGCCGCTCGGCTGCCATCCCCAGAATCCCCGCCGTCTCTCGGCATCGTACGCGCAAGGCATCAAAATAACAAGCGCGTGCGAGCCAAGGACATAAAAGCAGAAGCCTGTAATGGAGCTGCAGGGAAGAATCGGGCTCTCATGATGCCCCCCCCCCCGTGCTTCAGGGACCTTCCATTTCTGGGGAGCAATACTGGTTTGACCATCAGAAACCAATTAAGGGAAGCCCCCACCCCCCCAAAAAAAGATTCCTTTGTGTCACATGACTGGATCTGCATCAAAATTAGTATTTCTGAGTCATCTTGCAAACGACAGTGAATGTCCCGATCCAATGTGTCCAAATCACCGCCAAGCGACCCGTTTCTATTTTGACTACAATGTTACCAAACGCTTAAGGCACCGCTGCTAGCTTGCTTCGTGTGTGTGTGTGTGTGTGTGTGTGTGTGTAAGTCACCAATCTCCATTCAAGAATAAAATCAGGCTGATATTGTCGGGGGCAAATCAGATTTGTCTGTTGATGCCGCAGTTGCATTTGGCAAGTCGTCTATTC
>CAAKHF010024071.1:209225-219664 GCA_901007745.1 Hippocampus kuda | reverse complement strand
AAAGCGCATTCATAATTGTGTGTGTGTGTGTGTGCGTGTTCGTGTGTGTGTGTGTGTGTGTGTGTGTGTGTGTGTGTGTAAGTCACCAATCTCCATTCAAGAATAAAATCAGGCTGATATTGTCGGGGGCAAATCAGATTTGTCTGTTGATGCCGCAGTTGCATTTGGCAAGTCGTCTATTCTTATCGTAGCCTATTTCTGATTCCCATCTGAGGATATCCTATTTCATGCAAAACACACACACACACACATATGTTTCCGCTGATATGATGCGCAGCCCAGTTGTGCCACCAGGGAGCAAAACACGGCAATGACGTGCAAGTGTTGAATAGAAGTCGGCCTGCGAGGCTCCAGTCACATTTTCCGAAGCCATTTTGATTCGTCTCTCTTTGTGTGAAATCAATAAGATACGGCAGCCTTCTCCCGCCATCTTTGCTGTGTTAAGCAGACAAGTGTGAGACACTTCAAAAAAAAAAAAAAAGCTACGCCAGCCTCACTCTGCTGATTTTTCAGGTTGCATTTGAACAAAGCGCCCGGCTCTCGTACTATGCTAATGCGTGCCTCCTCAGACCCCACCCCAACCCTTTCCCCCACCCCGTGTGCCCAGAGACCTGCCAAGAGAGTGGACAGACAAGCTCAGTGACTGCCAGTCTGCAGATGCAGGAGCCCGTGCGCTCATGCATATTAAAAAGCGCCGCCACCTGCTCGTCGTACATCACGCCCCGCATTTTCGCACCTCGGAATTTTAATCAAGCGTGCCGACAGGAAGCCGCTGCGCGCTCCACGTTGTGCCGGCTCCTTTAACTAGCCGCTTCTCGTGAATGTCGCCGCCGCATTGTGGATGTCGCCGAAAGACACGGAGAAGGCGGAAAACAAAAAAGAGAGGGGCGGCAAAAGGGGACCGTCGCATTTTGGAAAATTTCCATTCCGGAGTCTTGCGTCTTTCCTGTCTTGCACTGAGCCGCCACCGCCGCGCTTCCTCTCAAGGCTGAATAATGACATGCCTACCCGTAGAGAGACGCAGGGAGGATTTATTTGGAAAAAGTGAGCAGACGGCGCCAGCTCCAGCGCCTTTCACTCGTTCATTTGAGAGAATGGGTTCTTTTTGTAAAAAGATCCTGCCATCCACACTTAAATTTAGCCTCACCCCTGCAGCTGGGCCAAAAAACATATTCCCGCAGTGCTTGTTGGTGGTTTGCGATGAGTAACGAAGATAATGGTAACATTCGGGTAACGCTGAGCAATACCCCGAAGTCTCATCGCGAATGGGCAAAAGCGTACGAATCGATCCGAAGAAACACACGCGCCAAGCAAATTGATTGTTTCACGTGAGATGCAAGATTTCGCCCTCCCGGTGGCATATTAACTTGATTAGTGCGCGATCAGCGAATACGACTTACGTGGCCGCTGATTTCCATACCGGCGCTACGAGCGGCATGCGAGGCAAATTAGCATCTCATCATTTTACAGTTGGCTTATTTTGAGAATTCCGAACGGCACCTCCGACTGCGCTCGCAGGAAAGTGTGTACCCTGGTTGGATATCAAAAGTCTACACACCCCTTTTTGAATGCCCGATTTTTTTGCAGGATGAAAAATGCGACCAAGAGAATTGATTTGAAAGTTTTGTGTTTTTGCCACTTCTTTTGGGAAGAAAAAGCGAAATCTTCCTGCCAGTTCTCGCTGTTTTTTTTCTGGCTAACTCTGAACATGGGTCCTGACAATGTGATGGCCATCCCGGCGGCTCCAAACACATCCGTGATTGTGAGTCTGCCCACAAGGCAGCGGCGCACGTTAGCTCAGCAATCAGCAGCTTCCCAGAGCGCGCCCGCTCAGACTCCGGCTCTCTCTCTCTGGTTCATGTTCGAAAGGGACTTTGCTGTGTTCTGCTGTCAACACGGGCGGCACTCTCCCAACGAGCGCGGGCCTCCCCGGTGGCACAAAAAGCCTTGCGCGACCACACTAATGAGCGCATTAGAAGGAAGTCATGGAGGGGAGGAAAAAAAAAAATGCTACAATTGTAAATGGAACCGTCCCGTGTGTTGTTTGCCCCGCGCCGAGGAACCCGGGACATCCACGTGCTGCCGGCCCGGAATAACCTTCAGATCGTTTTTTCCACAAGGCATCGTTTGCGCAATGATATTAAGTCCGGCCAAAGGGGAAAGAGCGTGAGGAGTTAGTGAGGAACCTCCAATGAAAGACCACGATCCATAACTTGACACATGGCACAAATGATGAGGTGACTTCAGCGGGGTCATTGTGTCACCGCGACCTTTTGGAGTAGACCGTAGCGAGCGTTAGTTCCCAACTTTTCAATTGGTTGCCTTTTATGAGCCCGACTTTGCTCCAAGCCTTTGCGCCGGCAGGGATCGAACTCGAATTCCATCTCATGAAGTCAACTCAATACCGTACTGCAGGGGTCCGCGGACCGGTAGCGGTCGCAGGGCATTTGGTACCGGGCCGCACAGAAAGAACTTGCCTTAATTCCGTTTTAGTTATTTCGGAATACGAAAGATGTTTTATTTTGAAAAATGACCGGATTCTCCGTTACATCCGTCTGTGTCACGCTTGACTCACGTCAAGCCACGCTTCTCCGTCACGTGACCGATTACTCTAAAAACAAAACGTTGTAGGTCGCAAAATGAGTTTTAAAAAACCAGCTGGAGAGCGCAAATGACGGCGGCCTTAAAAGTACGTTGGAGACAACTGGATTCAAGTTCTGGCTGAACACTCTGAGATGGCCACAATAGCATTGTTGCTATTTCCGACATGCCACCTGTGTGAGGTGGGGGGTTTCTGCAGCAACGGCGACTACAACAAAATGACGAAGTAGACTGGACATACAGCACACACTTGAGGTGTCATTGTCTCCTATGACCCCGAGATGGGACCGTCTAGTTGCAGAAAATCAAGCTCGGGGCTGTGGTGAGTCGTCATTTTCATGCACTTTGAATTTGCGTTGTATCGTATTTTGAAGGCATTAAACATGACCATAGCGATCAGTTGTTGCGGCCAGATTAGACGCTCCTTGTGTTATGATTATAGTTCTAAAACAGCACCGTTTTCATGCAGCTCATACCATATTATTTTGCTGTATTAATCCGCCACATCTTAAAAAATATTGTCTGACATAAACCGGTCCGTGGGGCAAAAAAGCTTGGGCCCCCCTGCCGTACTGTACTTGTTTGTCACTTGTAATTTGTCTCGGCACTTGAGTTGGACCGTAACGACTGTAAAAAGGCCGAAACGATGGCGATGTGGACATTTGATGCCAGCGTATCACTCCTGTCCTGTCACCGCCGATCCAATACGTTTGGGGGCTTTGGGGCGGCTGGATTCTAGTCAGAGGTGCGTTGAGCTCGGATGTGCTTGTCATGTCTTGGAGCAGCCGGTTCCAAATCAGCACCCGTGGCGTCGTCACATTTTCTTTTTCCTGTCAGCTTGAGCAAATGCAAACACGTAGAAAATTGACAGGCAGCATTTCTCAAGACCATATCTGAATATGACTTGTTTCTGCACAGCATCAGCAAACTCCACAATCCGATTTGAATGTTTCAGTGCAGGCTGTTCATTGGAAATGTCCTTTTTATTTTCTCTCTCCCTCTGTAGATCTTAGAGATAGGGATATTTTTTTGTCTTGGGAAAATGATTTATGGTCGGGTATGTATCACGTCTTGGAAACCACAGCACCTTTGATTGATTAGCGCCTTGGGAAGAATATGCCATCGCATGCTGAATTTAAGGCTGACCTGACAGCCTCCCTCCCTGTGGCTCAAGACCCTCTAAAAAGTGCTGCCAAGATGTGCCTTCAAGTCCAAACGGATTTCTTTCTTTCTTTCTTTCTTTCTTTCTTTCTTTCTTTCTTTCTTTCTTTCTTTCTTTCTTTCTTTCTTTCTTTCTTTCTTTCTTTCTTTCTTTCTTTCTTTCTTTCTTTCTTTCCTTCTTTCTTTTTGTTGGACGCGACATCATACATCATCGTCCATTCCCAAAGTGCTGCGTCACTGGTCGCCCGGCCAGCTTGTTGCTCACTTCTTGCCTTGCCGCCGTTTGTGACGGTTCCAATCACAACTGAAAGGGAAGAGTAGGAAAGTTTTGACAGGAAATCTTGTAACTACTAAAAAGCTGCACCGTCGCTGCCTGCCCTGGCCTTGACTTTTCCAATCTCAATGTATCAGACAACACAGTCTGAAATCAACATTATTATTTTTATTTTTTGACAGTAGAAAAAAAACCCATCTCCCTTGTTATGCGTCTCTTAAAACCACTGACCTAACATAGCATGCACCAAAGGGGCTGTTTTTTTTTTTTTTTTGCATACCTAATGTGGTCACTGCTGCTGCTGCTGAGATAAAAGCTGAGAGGGACTCAAAACGCCATGGCAATTATTGCCGGGGACTGCTATACCGCACGGGAGAACCAACCTTGCGTTCTATTTTTGAAGCGGCGTCTTGGAATAGAAAACCTTTTCAATGTTATCCTGTGGGAATTTGTGAAATTTGTTCCCCCGTCCCCTCAAATGCTCAGGAACTAAAAACATCAGGTAATTGAATGAAATCGAGTTAGTTTCGTAAAATGAGGTTGCTGTGCAACTGCAATACCTCAACCTGAAAGCTCTTTGTCATATTTTCATTCCTCAATTAGTTAAGCAGAGTAATGGAGCTGTGAAAAATGACTTTCTTTGGCTTCTGCAACCATTTCAGGTTCTTTCTTTCTTTTTTTTTAAACTCTTCTGCTATGATTGATCCCGAATGGCATCCCTCGGGGCTCCACCCGAGGGCCCTTTCCGTTCACTTAATGCTTCGTCATGTAGGATGGTAAAACATTTTGTGTCCAGCATATTTTGACTCTGATGCAGGCTTGTAAGGTACTCTTCCTACAGATTCATGCTCCGAGACATTTGCCGCCTTCTGTCTTGTGGTCTTCAGGCATACGTCGCAGACGGTCTCCCTCAGGTTTTCACCACTAAAATCGAGTCCTGCAAATGACATTGGCAATGATAAACATACTCTCAAGGCCCTTTGCTGGCTGCTTTTGGTATTGCGGCTCACACTTTCGAGCAGCTATAGGTTGTTATTGCTCTTCTTCTGCTCCAAACACGCATGGCGCCACCTCGTGTTCCATCTTCGGTTCTCTTTTCCGTCCAATTTGCGGTGAAACCCTTTTGTTTTGCCAACTGCAGCCACGAGAATAAACTCATTTGAGGCGTCACACTGAGCACTATTAGAGTAGTGAGTAAAAGTGCCATTTTGCCGCTGTATTGGATCACATTAGCCAGGCCTGTTATGTGTGCCAGGAAAACCTTCTGCATGCATCATTTCATGAAAAGCATCTCTTTGCACGTTCCGCCGCGCGGGTATTTAGATAGCCGCGTTTACCTTCAGCCAGCAGTTTTTGCTCTCCAGAGCAACGTATTTCTCCTTTTGTGTTCCATCTGATCTCTCATCATCTCTTGGGCCTTTGCATCATGAGCCCCCAGATTGATCGATCAACGGCCAGAAACAAAGCACAGATTGAACGAGACGCCGGGGCACAACAAACCGATTGCGGTGTTTTTATTTCGCCACCAGCGATAGTTGGCTAGAGCGTCTGTCGAGAGGCGCCCACCGGCCAAGGGACGCGCGCGGCCGTCAAATGTCTGCCAAGCCATGGGCGCGGGCTCAGAATGGCAATTAGGAAAGTATCGGTGCCTGGGATTTTGCGAATGGCGCTCGCAAGAATGTCGATGGTTGCAAAGGCCAACGATGTGTAATCCAATTGCGATGGCAAGGTAATGCCAGTCAATCCCATTTGCAGTGAGAGAGACGATTACATGACGGAGTGAAAGTCGCTGCGTCGGTGGCTCGGCGTGCGCTAGCATGTGGCTACACTTGCTAGCTCCCGACACTTAACATGTTGCCACCGCAGCTTGCTCGACAGCTGCGCGCATATCGCTGGGCGCAGCTCTCTG
This sequence comes from Hippocampus kuda, assembly GCA_901007745.1. Taxonomy (NCBI): domain Eukaryota; kingdom Metazoa; phylum Chordata; class Actinopteri; order Syngnathiformes; family Syngnathidae; genus Hippocampus; species Hippocampus kuda. The sequence goes on along the minus strand of CAAKHF010024071.1, from coordinate 213,719 downwards.
CATTGCAACGCTGAAGGATGCCACCCGGGCTGTCGTTGTTGCAAGGGCCGCTCAGGGTCAGACGAGCGAAGGCAATTAAGTGCACATCACGAGGCCCGTCGCTGTGTTCTTTTTCTAATGTCTTTTTTAACTGTTGACCTTGTGCGGATTTCCCTCCGGCCCACATCAAATACGTTTCATGATGTATATGTTTTGATAGATTGATTCCCTTTGAATTATTGTGTGATCTGAGCACCAAGAAGTGAAATGTTATTTCATTGTCTTCACACCCGAACAGTAAACGGCGCTCATTTGAGAAGTTGTCATGGTGGCAAATTGTCAAGAGAATTCTCATTTGATTTGATGAAAATGGTTTTCTTTTAACCTGCGGCCTTCAACGGGGTACAGGCAATGAGGAACAGTTCAAACAGAAGTCAGTATCAGCACACAAAGATATTTGGTAGAAAGAAAAAAAAAATGCTAGCTGCTCACTTTGTTGCTGAACTTTATCGGGTTTTATTTCGCTGTGTGTAAGTGCTGAAGCCCATTCAACTTGAGTTTGTCACTGCTTTATTCTCAACATGGTCGCAACCTAGCTACAGTATATTATAAGCGGGTGTGCACACTTGCGCAAACGTGGCTTTTTTTCAGGTTTTAGATGGCCATGACAAAACAAAAAAATGCCCAACATTTTTCAAGAAGACCACACGATCACTATAATAGATCAGCGTCCCGCCTATTGAAGATGTCAGCTTCTGCGGACGTCGTTCTAAATTTGACTTTGTGTTTCCCTCAGCGATGGCCCCAACACAGCCCAGCCTGCGGTCGGAGGTTTTCAAGCCTTGCGTCGAAGACAAGGACTTGGCCTTTTGCCTCAACGAGGGCGAGTGCTCCATCATTGAAACTGTGGCCGGGCTCCATCGACAATGCAGGTGAGCGCTCGTGTTCTTTCCTCCCCGGAGTAAGCCGGCTGAAATCGGAACACCCAACGCATGCAAACACGACACACTCAAAGTCCATAATCGCCTCAACCACTAACTGAGGGATCAGAGATGCTTTGGCCGCATTAGCTTGCGCTCAGTCGCTGAGCCACACCAACAAATAGTGTTTCTTCCCAAAAATGGAGACAAATACACAAAGCGCGATGGCGGCCGATAGCGGTGAGAACATACTCGTGTCATTCGTGTGTCCGATGTACAAAGTCTGTCAGAAAAGTTCCAAGAACGGCGTCGTCAAAGCTGCAGTCTGGAGCGGAACGCACTTTCTCGGTATCGTCATGGCCATCTTGATGTCTTCAAAACCGATGTCCCGATCTTGATGTCCCTTTTGACTTTGGGATGGGGGGTGGTCACTTAAACCCGCGTAGAGAGGATGGCATAGCGAAATTCTTCTAGGCCAGCATCCGTCAGATGCTCCGGGTGATACGTATGAACAGACATCGTCATGCGGCGGCAGTCCAAATTCTCGCCTCGTTCCGCTACAGTACGCAAAAAAAAGCATCGTGCCATCTTTTTGTCAATGTGATTTGAAATATGATGAAACCGGTCCTGGAACCTTTCTGACACAATATGAAATCAAAAACCCCGACCGGCAGGGCGAGTAGTTGTCAAAAACAATGTACTTCAAGGATTGAAAGTGTTTGAGCAGCTGAAGGAAGTATCAAAAGGAGTAGGAGCGCAAATTAACTTCTGTCATTCTTGTCTCCACACAAGTTCAGCGTTTGATTTTTATTGCGTCAAATAGGGCGAGTTGAATATTTGACATTCCCAGATACAAGTTGTTGCTTTGGACCAGCCCGACTCTTGCTCGCTCGTCTGCAAATGAACTCCCCTCGCGGCGCAAATCCATGGAGAACACAAAATGCCGGCTCCTCATGTCATTCTCTAGGCCCCGCCCCTTAAGCCCACACCCCCAACGAAATGAATAGAATTGTACAAACGGCAAGTAGTGAGACTCGACTATGACATCGCAATTGACGTTCTCTTATGTTTTATGCCATATGATGAGATTTTTCGTCATTGAAAACAAAAAAAAAAAAAGTTTTCAAAACGGGCATTTTGTTGGCGGGCTGTTGGAATGGCCGAGTGGCATTTCAGTTGATTTCAGTTGTGCAAATTGATGGCAGTCAAAGTGAGTTGCTCGTTTGCTCATGGAACAATTGACGTTAGGAAGCAATCAAGGCTTTCTAACAATGTCATTTTTCCATCTGGTGGGCTCCAACAGAAGCCTTGCCTCAATTCATGTCGGGGTGGCTCGTCCACCTGAATAAGTAAATGTCGCACCGCAAATGGGCATCTCGTTGGCTATAATGACATAAAAGCAGTTGAGAGAACATGGCGGAAGGACTAACTCGGTTTGTGCTGAGAAACAACCCCCCCCCCCCCCACTCCCCCCCCCCCAAAAAAAAGGATTTGAACAAGTTGGTTAATGTCACTTCCCCCAGAGGCACCCGCGCACTTCGTCTGTGATCTGAGTTGAGCCGTCAATAAACAAGGAAAGATGTCAAAAACAATCAGCGCACCGGAGTCATTGATGGAGAGCTCCGTTTGGAACTCATTTGGCTCTTCTTTTTTTTTTTCCTCGCATACTTCCTCGTGCAGGATGTTTGTTTGTCAATGCAAATAAGGCTCCCAAAATAAACATGCAAATTTGCTTTTTAAGAGTGCGTGTGCGCGCGCGCGCACATGCGCGTGACCAAAATCTGAAGGCAACTAGCGCCACGGTAACGTAACGCCTTCTCTTGTAGGGGCAGAGGAAGAAATATTTATCTTCAGCCGTCATTATCGCAGGTGATGAGAAATGAGGAAAACTGTGTCTACAGTATATATATCAAATAAATGTGTGTGTGTGTGTGTAAGAAAAACACCCGTGACCGATTTGAAATATGTGGGGACACGCGAAGGAGGTGCTACGCCGCGGCGACTTGTCCTTCCAGCTCACACGCGCGCTCGCCTGTTGGCGCACTCCAGCGACGTGGGGCATCGAAATCAGACGCACGGAAAGAGGCCAATGATGGCCTTTTTGATGAAAATGACGCTCGTTTGTTTTACGGCCGGCCGCACGGGCTTTTTAACGGTGCGCTTGACCGTCGCCAACGCGTGCTCGCGCTGGAAACGGTGACGGATTTGGATTTTAATGGCGGGCTGTAAACAATGATGGATGAGCGCTTGTGTGAGGTGCGCTCGGGCGGCGGCGATGTTGTGGCAGCTTGCGAGTGAACTCCTCGGGCCTCTTTAGCCTACGATCATATCTTGTGGAAAAGACCGGACCGCAATTGACGACCTTGGCTGGGCTTGTTGATGACGCGCCCGCGGGCAAAGATGCCGTCCTTCCGCTTTCCAAAGAAGTCAACTTGAAATTAAAAGCGGGTTGCCAGAGTCGGTGGGCTGCTGCTGTGGAATATTTGCCAGGGAATTCGAATGCATTTTGAAGTCCTCGGTGGCGGATTGAAGGTCGACGCCCATCGGTCCATGACGCCTGTTTGTAGAGCGTTCTTGGCTGTTGTAATGCTTCCTCTGAGCTTTGAAATTGTTTTTGGGAGCCCGAGCAAAGGCTCTCAATAGGCCGCAATTGGCCCTCCGGCCGTAGGTTGCCAAACAGGGGGGGGGGGGCTCTTCCTCTCACACAGCTTGCGTCCCCCTTTATCAAAGTGACATTTGACTGCGGCGGCGGCGTTTGCGTGCTAAAGTGTTTCCTCGCCTGAGATGTGAAGATGACGCAAAGCTGCTGCAAACTTGATTCCCAAAGAAAACTCAGCAGCCCACTTTCTGCGTTTCCTCCTGTAACCCGCACAAGTTGGTCTTGTCTTTTTTTTTTTTTCTCCCCTTATCGGCACTTTCCGATTTATATGTAAATCCGTCAATATTACATAAAAATGCAAATGGAGCCACTGCGGAAACTAACAAATTCCGCAGGGAAAAGTTTGCATTTTTTGTCAACCATTTTGATCAGGGGACAATTAATTAGCAGCCAATCATTTCGCAACATCCAGATTGAACGATAAGTCCGCAGGCGCGTCATCATATCCCAACGAGATCAAATGCACGAATGCATCTCGTAAAAAAAAAGGACTCTTTTGATATTTGAGCCCGACCCGGAGCGCAACATTGAAGGAGTAGCAACAGTCAAATCCGGTTGCTGGCGAAATGCGCGTCAACGTAAAAACGGAGCTTTGCACTTGTCTCGCACGCTCCGAAGGCAAAGTCTCGGTGTGAAGGCGAATGGAAAAAAAAAAAAAATCACATATCCTTTGGCGCATACTGTAATTGCAGGGAGTTACGCGCATCCAAATGGGAAAGGTTCGACGTCGTGGAGGCAGAAAAGGCAATTAGCTTTCTTGAGCCAGTCGACAAACATTCCCCTGAGACATGGTAAACAAACAAAAAGGCCAACTCGTGTTTTTCCTTCTCCTCCAAGCTGCGGGCGCGTGCATATTTAAGGTTCAAGTGGAGAGCCACCAATCTAAGCCTCCCGTTTCACAAGGAGCTCCCCAAAGAACGCCCATGATGGGGGGGG
>CAAKHF010024071.1:140210-158301 GCA_901007745.1 Hippocampus kuda | reverse complement strand
CCCCCCCCGGCCCCCCCCCCCCCCCCCAACATGCTCTCAGTGCCCTTTCTTCTCCTCGCCTCATCATCATCATCGTCGTCATCAATCCCCTCAGGCTTCCCTCGGGCCTGCGCCCGGCCCTCCCGTGATCCTTAGACGAGCTTAGGGCGGCACTGATCAGCTCGGGTTTCCTCCAGATTGCAACAGCGGGTGCGAGTGCGTCACAGGTCCCAACTTGGCACAAGGGCTAACGATGCTCCTGACCCCGCGCCAGCAGGAGGGCAACGCTCTCGCTCGACTCGCCTGCCACGGACACCGATGGTGGCGTAGGGCCGCGGGACAGACTTTCTCCTCACATGCCGGATTGGATTGAGGAGCAAGGGCAGCCATGAAAAGGCCCTGCAGGCTCTGGTGCTTTAGTGTGATGACACTAAATTGCACACCCCGATGATGAAACAATAACTTCACATTGATGTTAGTTATGTTGCGGGATATTAATCTGATACGTCAGGTTACTTCTAAATTTGCATATTATAGAAATGTTACAATTGCTAATTTATAATGTCGAGCAGGGGTTTTTTTCTCAATCGGGATTCAAATGTGTTAGGTAGGGATGAACGATTTTGCGATGCCCTACAGTCTTGCAATTATGATTTAATATGCGATTACTTTTTTTCCTCTTCCCGTGTATTTTTTTAACAAACAAGAACTAGCGCAACGTGTTTAACAGTAGACAATATCCGACGTAGTAGACGTTGTTTTCGTCTTCTCGGTAGGTGGAGGCGAAAACTAACAACAAATGAACGAATGAATGAAGAGTTTGTCGAATGCAATCGGAGTTCGTGTAACCTTGGTGATTTTTGTCAATTTCCTCTGATCGATATGATGGCATGTGATACTTGATTGTAGCGTGTCCTGAAATTTGTCGAATACTTGACGTTAACATTTCTATTGGCGTGTGAAATGACAGCGCGAGCCGCACACCGGCGCATGTTGGCGACGTCACGTGTGGTCGACGTCCCCTTGGGAACTTTTGCGGGTCGCTGCTTCCAACGTGCTCTTGTCGCCCATTTCTTCGACCTGACTGCTATGCTCTCAACTCCTTGGCCACTCGACCGCAGACGAGTGACATTTTTGTTCGCCGCGCTGCCGGGAGAACTTGTGAGTCCACGTGCAATTGTTTGGATGAGCATTCGAAGCGTTAGCCGCTAGCTCCAGATATGGAGCTAGAACTCAATTGTCCTGGGATGCTTTGATTTATGTTTAACACATAAATGATGCTACTTTGGTACCCCCCGCTCAAATGACTGTGATCTATTGTCATTGTGTACTCATGCTCTTGGTTATTTGGATTGGATTGAACACAACTTGATTGTCAAATGTGCTGTATGTGGAACATACATTTGGGTATTTAAATGAACAGTTGCCATTTGATTAGCACTTGAGGAATGTACTTTGCCTTCTGACTTATGTGACAGAGTACAGAGTATAGACTCGAGCTTATCTGAGCTTTGACTGGATGCACACTACAAAGATTTGATTGAAATGTGATTTATAATTGGTCCTGTTTCACGCAGATCAGGTTCCTGTTCCTCAAACGACATGGATGGTGAGCTAGCCCAGCGTTTCGCCCGAAGAACATGTCACATGCTGCAAGGATCCCCCAGTGCGGTAGGAGGCGTTGTAGCCTGATCACACTCACAACTTTGTTTTTTTGTTTTTCAAACATATTTTACGCTGTATTCCTTTGAGATTGCCGAAAGGGAAAGTTCAAATAAGATTCATGACTGTGACGTATTTGACAGGAAATACAACAAAACTCACAGACATATATTATTTATCCTCTGTGAAAAGCGACTAAAATTACTGACGCCTACTGAACAGTTCATGTCAACCAGTATTTCTGTCTTATAAAATTTAATGAGTGCTCTTGAAAAAAAAATGCACAAATGATTGTTTTTATGGCAGGCTGAAACAGATTATTAGCAGACCATGAATTTGAAATAGAGATACGGGCAGAGCATAATTTATTGCTAATTAAAACCCTCATGGATCCCGGTTTTTGAACCACCGATGTAAATCAATATTTGACCACATGCTAACAGATTTTTGGTCATCAGTACAAGGGCTCAAGGATCATGTTGTAACGCCGGCTCGCAGTGTGAGTGACCCTCACGTGCTTCGGAGGGTAAAAGTGTTGGCGCTGACGTGGCTGAGTAAACCCGTTAAGCGAGGAAACTCCCGTCCCTCTTACGTCAATGGCTCCTAATTCCTGCCGGTCGGCGGGCGCGGATCAAGGCAAACACACAGAGAGGCAGATGGCCGCGTGATTAAAATTCAACCGGGTGACGCGGGGAGGCTGTGACCCCGAGCGAGTGGCGTCGATGCTCTTTGGCGCTTCACGTCGCGCGCGTGAATTCGTGATTGACGGCGCGGAGGTCGTTGGCAAGTGGGAGAAGCTCGTTATCGCATGTCTGGAGGCCTTCAAGCACGAGATGTCGAACAAAGAGTCACGTGGCTCAGATGTGCAAGTTATAATCTCGACACTGTGGTGAGCCCGTAACCTGACTTGTGACCATTTAAAGGCGCCTTCAAAAACACTGAGGTATCTGAATTCATATCCACGTCGTTTTCTTTTACTCTCTCGCGGTGTGGAGCCAGAACGCTGCCATGATGTGTTGGCATTGTAGAAGAGCGACTCCAAAAGAAGAAGCTTCCGCCGAAAATAGACACTCAATATTTTTAGTCGTCATAATTTCATTTGGATTTTTCTTTCAATTCTTTTTCAATGTCAGCCTTCCGAGTTGTCCCGAACAAACCCTGTGGGGTGAATTTGGAGTCGTTTCGAAATACCGCAGACATGTTTGAAGCTAATTGCTTAAAACGTGACTTGAGCTCTGTGCAGTACTCGGCTGTGGAGTCTCAGAGCATTGAACGGTTTTTCACCGCTGCAGTTTTCCTGGCCTCAAACAAAACATCCCTTTGGGTAGTCTACAAGTCATGGGTGCACACACACCATGGAGAAAAGGTCGATGAGAAAGTCAAGATTCTTTTTCTAGGAAGTCCATAGTGCCAGCCAGCAATGTAGACCGGGAATTTGCGTCGGTGAGGCCGCTCTCGATGGCATGGAAAAGCCCCGTAGTTGTTAATGACAAACAAAAAAAAAAAAGACTCATTTGCAGAGACCGGATGGAATATTAATGTGTTAATGTTCCTCTGGCTGCAAGCATTCCAATGAATTTTGACGTGAAACTGACACTTAAATTCACTGGCCAGTGGCAAATTTTGCTCTCCAATTGTGAACCAAAGAGCACAATTGCACCTTCAATCATCTCTCCAAGCACGCCATTCATTAGGCGCGCCCGTCGACAGCTGGCGTATTAAAAACGAGTAATGGCGATTGGCTATTGTGTCGCCGGGTGTAGCCTTTTGGTTTGATGACAATGAATCAAAACAACAACAACAACAAAAAAAACCTCCCTCGCTTGCTAATGAGCATTTTACATCGTGTCTGCTCTGGGCCTCTCCGTTTCCAGGGGCAGTCTTTTACCGGTTGCCAGGCAACCTCACGAGGAGACAATCCAGCAAAAAAAAAAAAATAAAAGGGCGCATTTCTCGTATGGATATCTTACCAGCTGTTTGAACAGGTCAAGTCATTAACATTAACCGTCTTTGGGTTGCCAACCTCCTCCCCGATAATCTTTACGGCGATGCGCCAATATTGTCAGTCACACAACTTCCAAGCGAGAGGTTAAGCCTTGAGAATCGACAGCGTGGAGCAGAAGCGCTCTTTTTTTGCTCGTTTGTTTGTTTTTGCCTCTTGACAGGAAGGCCCGGCAGGCTGCTGAGCGGAGGTGCAACACTTGGGCTCTGTGTTGTAACATTTATCGACTCCGCAGAGAGCAGCTGACAGGGTGGACCGAAGGCCGTTTCATGCAACTGCTATCACCAAACGGGAGCCATTTTACCGTCGCGGTGGACAAATCTTTGAGGGCCTTCTCATCGGGCTCAGTGAAAGGTGCCGTTCAGTCTCCCCAAAACAACGGATCGCCACACCGGTTCCATTTGCTTTGTTTTTTAATGTATCATCGTTGTCGGGTAAATTCTCCCAGACCACGTCGGCTTATCTTGACACAGTATTAATCAGATAATGGAGGATGAACTCTGTACACACCATTTTTCTAGAAATTCTACTGGATTTTGAAAGTCATTTTTAGGAAGCGGGAACCAAACGGAGGAGCTGAGCGTTTTGAAGGATTGCCGCACAAGGAGCGTAATTGGGAATGCTTAGAGAGCAGTTCTTCGCCTAAAATGACACACTGTTTCCCCTCCAGAGCTGATTTATTCTGGCACAATAGAACCCAGCAGGATCTCCCTTTTTTCTTCCAACACATGACATAGATCCGGTCTGCGCTCAGATTCAAATTAGCCGAAAGACTCAAGGCGCAGTTTAAAATGAGCACACGGCTAGGCCCCTGCACTTTTTTTTGCCCCTTAATGAGGGGATGGTGGGGATTAAAAATCAAGGTCAGTCGTCGCGCTGTGATCAAAAGCGTAGAAAGTGGAGCTTCTCTGCGGGGCCTGAGGTGGGGATTTTCCGTTGGCCAGGTGATCAGACTAAGTGGTGGTCTTAAAATGGCAATATGACAAGAACAAGCATCGTAATTCATGCCTGTTGACAGGAATCTAATATTAGTTGATTGAGCATACAGTAGACCTGTCGCCATTTTAACAAAGCATACGAAAATGGGCTCAAACATTTCTTACAATGAACTATTTCTGTTGAAATTAGTGAGTGTGCGCTGCGAGATACATCCCCCCACCCCCTTTTTTTTTTCTTAATATGGCACTTCTCTGTCGACTACAAAAATAAAACCGCCTCGCCTCCCTTTGACTTCCTTCTGACAAGGACGCCAACAGACAAATGCAGTTTTGTAAGAATGGGCTGTGTTTTTCTGCAGTCCTTCACAGCATACGACGACTGGAGGAGGGTTTTTTTTTCTCCCTTCCCCTCCCCCTAACTTCCCATATGGGATCTGTGTCTGCGTATTCGAAGCCAAGACATCCGTAAGGCTTGCAGCCTTCCATGATATAATCCCTGTTCACCGGCGTGTACGGATGAGAGCGGCACACCGTGTCAAAAAGAGTCATCAGGGCAAAGCAGTTGAGTGAACGCAAACGACTGCTACCTGCGACAGCTACATTTGGTGCAGCCATCAACTGACTCGCGCCTCATGTTACTCACTCCCTTCTGCAGCCTAGTGGCAAGATTTTGCCATTGTCTTTCCTGATTATGGACACTCGACAGCTGTGCATGTTGCCAACTTAAGTTTTGTCAGAAATTCATGCAGTGTATTTGAGTGATCAAGTTTTCGGCCACATCAGCAAATGAGAGCGAGAGTCTGTTAAAAGAAGCGAAAGGCTGCGCACTTGACGTTTTGTTTTTTTCTCCTGAAACAGACAAAGGTGAAAGGGGAAAAAGGAGCAGAAGCAAGGTGAAGATGACATGGCGCAACCATGCCGTGACTGCTCTTCATCTCCTCATCAAGCGGCGACCCCGACGAAAAAGGTCAGCGCTCTCGCTAAGCCGCCACCAAGTGAACCAGTCGTTCAAAAAAGTAAGCGTGGTGACTAATCGATGATTTGTCATACTGTGTATTAGCTGAGCTCAAGGCAACCCCCCCCCCTTCCCCACCTTGCAAAGCCCGGGCAGTGCTCCTAATTTGATTAGGGTTGATTTAGCTGCAGGGCGCTTATGAAAGTGCTCCCCGGCGGAATCAGTGCAAGGAAGACACGACCGCTCAAGTCGGGTTTAATCCCGCTTCCTGTCGAGTTTTTGTCACTGGTGGTTGAAATGTAACCGAGCGGGATTACGCAGACTTCATCTGAAACCACCACATACAGTATTGCCTTAGTCAGCTTCCTCAGATGCGCCGCAAGCGGCGAGGCTGTTGTCAACAGTACGCAATAAGAAAACGTGCACGTCGCAGGTGAATATTAAGCGCGGGCGAGTGAGAACATCTGAGCGCCGGCAGGCCCTTTTTGTGGCAAAGCTAAGGCCGAAGCCAGTAGATGAACCGGGGAGAGCCCCATCGCCAAAGTTGAAGGGTGGGGGGGGGAGGAAGAGGTCTCTCATTTGAAAAGCTTTGACAAGAAAAGGTCAAGAGGTGTGAATGGCTTTTCGATACTGTTTTGTCAAGACGGAGGCCACAGTCCAATGACCCACAAGTGGAATTTGTGGGAGGAGCTGCAGGCTGCTGTCCACCAGCTCGTCTCCGTCACCATCTAGTGGTGATGGTTAGAAAGCTCACTCTCACTCCAACGTTTGGGTGTTCAAACTTTTATTCATCCCTCAATTCATTCCGTATTGATTTTTGTGTGTTTGTGGAACTGTTTTGGTTAACCTGTCGTACTTTCGACATCAAAAATTCACCACAATGCCCCCACCCCCCCGAAAAAAAGCCTTTCTGATGCAGATGATATGCCGGTGTGTCAAACCGCTGCAATATTGCGCCAACTACCGCCATGGAGATCTGGATGTCCGTTTTATGTGTTCCAATAAACCCGAATATTCCCAAAGTGCAGTTTGCCTACCTTTGCCCGAGACAACCTCGCTCTCTGTCCGCCAGCGGAATCCAAACTGTTGGAAGAGAAATGGAAAGAATCCCAATGAGTCGCTTCACTTATGTTGCTTTTCAAAGCACCGCTTCCAAATGTGGTGCGGCTCCGTCGACATTCGAGCGGAGATAATGGGAAGGGCATTTTGTCGAGTGCGGACCCCTGCCGAGGCCAGTGCGAAAATAAAACGCCATTATTTTTTTTATTATTTTATGAGCGGTGTGGCTGGGAAGGTGACATGGGAATATGATGACGAATCACCCTTGTCTTTCCCCTTCCATTCCCATTTGCAACTTGTGTCATTGTTTATGAGGAAAGAATTGCTCATCATACTGCAGAGTGGAAGGCTTTTACGTGAAACTTTGAAAAAACATCTCGCATGTTCCCCCCAATTCGCCTTGTCTTCCCGTTACTGTGACAACTGGGCAATGATGTTACTCTGATGTCATTGATTTCGTTATTTACACCATTGCGGAGATGACATGGTGAGGCATCCTTGCTTGGTACGAATGCATTTTTATAAGATAATGCGTGTCATTTTAAAGACAAAAATAGATGCCATAGAATGTAGTCTGGTCCACGTACCAATTGGTTACACAAAAGAATCACTGAATTAAACATTCAAACTCTGCATGTTACAATGGCTTCAAATGTTTTTTTCCATTTTGTACACTGCATTTAAGTACGGTTTCATTTTAAAGTTTGTGTTTTGACTTTGCTTTTAGCTACAATTTCTATTTCAACTGAGCCCACCTTGTTTTCCTTATATCGACTGAGATCAGCAATGCAGTACTCCTTAAACAGCTTGTCGTAATACTTCTTTGCCAGTTCTTTCTCCCTCGGAAACAAAAACACCAGAGGCAAGTTAAAATGTCCAGAGAAAATGCAGCAGTGTAGAATCCACGAATGGAGACTGCAAGGTGTTTACCACGTCATGTCCTCTTCATCCTCGTCCCTCCAGAGGAAGCGATGATTCTCACGTAGGACATCCGAGTCTGTTTTGTCATTTGCGCTGAAGGGAGGAAAATTGAGGATGGTGAAGAACTGGCCTGTTTTCAACCCATGACAAAATACATACACAGAGCGTTTGAAGTCAGCCATATGTCCTCCATAGTAAAGTATGTAGTCGCCGACAAACTTCTTATGGCGCTCAAACTGGGCAGCTGCTTAAGGACGTTAACCGAGGCATGGATTGTGCATGAGGGTCAATTAAACACAAAGGATACAGCAGTCAGTGATATTAAGTGGGCTCTTCTATTCCTGGCTTCCTCTCTGCAAAAAAAAAAAAGAAAAAAAGAAAAGCAGAGATGAACAACATTTAAAACTAATGTAAAATGAATGGACTTTAAAATGAGAGTCATACATTATGAATGACAATTCGTTTTTTCATTTTGACGTCAACCATCCTTCAAAAACATGCTGTTCAATAATTGTTTGTGATACGGTACATGTGCTCAGATGGGATCGATCGCAGCATACCTGTCCAGTTCATTGGCGTGGAAAGTGCGGGGAGCCACCTGTGAGTATCGATCTTTCTGGAACGGCTTCTGTAAAATTTCTTCTTCATGTTTCCTGACATTAACAAGAATATCAAATTTGGTCCCCTTTATTTCCTGCACATCCCCCTGAAGGGGCAAATGTAACTGATAGCCTCATGTTTTACCTTTTAAGTCTGCCTTCAGAGGTTTCGCCTTGTCTCTCATCGTCGCTGAAATCTGAGTCGTAGTTGGCACCGGCACCGTGCACCTTTGAAATACACGACAACGTTTGTGTTGGTCTTATGCCGAATAGGGAATGCACAAGAATTTGCTTCACGACATACTACAAGATAAATAAAATATTAGGCTGTAAAAACGCGATGATAACATTTTAATCGTTTTTTAAGATAAATTCCATAGTGGCTTGAAAAGTACTATCTGCATGTAGTTGTTTAGCTACGATGTAATTAACGTAGCGACAATCGCCTCGCATCCATACGTTTTGGATTCTTAAACTAAACGTGGTATTGCAACAACCCCCCCCCCCGTCCCCCAATTAAATAAATATATAAATAAATATACAGACTTTGACGAGATTATCCATGGTTTATGTATTCGCCTTGAAAACGCTACTCGAGAATGTTTACAAATGAACGGCGCCCGAAAATGACGTCTTAAATCAGAGGAGGCGCGCTTCGATGATGTCAACGTTTCCCGGATGAGTCGGACAGATTTGAAAACCACGACCGCATTGTGACCGAAAATGTAAAAATCTTCCGATAAATATCTGCATCACTAAGACATGCAGGTAGTTGGAGTTAGAGTAGAAGATGCAGAGAACAGGGAAAGATGGAAATTAATGACTCGCTGTGGCAACCCCTGAAAAGGGACAAGCCCAAAGGAGAAGAAGAAGACTATAACCAGTTTCGATCAGTGACACTTTTCTGCGTTAAATACACGATTGTGTGTACGTTTTGCTAACTTTAGATGCATTGCCGTCGAGCGGCGACCTTAAATTGGTTTATTTAGCCTTTTATTTACATAAATGTTCACTTTTGCCATACGGGGACGTACTGCAGGGAAAATATATTTTTATAAAACTGAAACGCGGCTGGTGAAGTCCAACAGTAAATGAAGATGTATTTCGAGGATTGCGTGCACAAAAGAGATCCAGGTCGTCGTTTAAATTCTGAGTTGAAATATAAAGAGGCTATTATGTGTGAAAAAGTTTCAAGCCATCCGTTTTTATAGGTGGCGAAGAAAGAAGGCTTGTGTTTTGTGCCCTTTTTCCCGACCCACGCAGAACAAAGGGACCAATGTGGGACACAACAGGCAGTGGTTACTGTTGAAAGATCTTATCAATAATGCAACAGCAAACGTGTCTCCTTAAAAAGAAATATGTCATACTCTGCCTCTTTTTCCTCATACATTACAGCTAGACAACAATGCAATTAATTTGGGAGTCCCATTAAAATGTCTCGTGCACCAAATTAATATTTAATGTCTCTTATTACCGTAGCAAAGGGGAAATTGGGGCATCACTTCAATGAGGCAGGTGCATTTGCTTCAAGCCTCGTGAATGAATAGAAGCCTCCTAAATAACCGCGTACAGCTTCGAAGCGTGCATAAATACTGACAATAAAAGCTGGAGCGGCTGATAAGACAGAGAACCCCCACCCCACCCCCCGCGCATTTGTTTGGAGCAGCACCCCCACCCCACCGCCCAACATCCTTCTCTTGCTCCCCTTTCATGGGATCCAACTTCTTTGTATGCAGCAGACTAATAAGAAGCAGACAACATTTTGAGGAGGGAGGCGGCAGAGAAGTGGGTTGGGGTGCTGCCCTATAGCAGGGGGACATCAATCTGTTCTCTGTGCCCATTTGCAGTCCCGCCTACTGGAACGGCGTCTCGGACCCGAAAGCAGCGCACGCCAACAACGGACTCACGAGGTGCATTTTTCTTGTGAAGCGAGAAGTTGCATGGTTGCGAGTCTCAAGCGGGACAATTGAGGGGAGAATGGCAACCGTGGGCAGGAGAGCGCCAGGCTGGCCGCTCGTGCTTTGGGTGGTCGCTGCGTGCTCGCTCGCAGCAAACGGACGGAGAGTGAAGCAGGCCCGATGCCCCGCTGGCTGTACTTGCACCAAAGAGAACGCCCTGTGCGACAACGTCCGAGCCGTGCCGCGCACCTTCCCATCAGACGTGCTCTCCCTGTAAGTGGCTCTGCGTGCTTTGCTTTACTTGGCGTCGCGCGCGCTCCACGCTTCGGAAATGTTCAACCCACATACTGTATTCTCCGTGCTGTTCAGGTCTTTTGTCAAGTCCGGATTCAACGAAATCGCCGGGGGAAGCTTTGTGCATACGCCCGCCTTGCAACTACTGTGAGTCGATCTCTATTTTGCACTCTTGTCATTTATTTGTGCCGCGGTGAATCCGGCTTTCCCTCCACATCGTATGAGTTGATAGGATGGAATCGTCACAGCGTTACCCACCGACCAGACGCTTGGTTCTTTCTGCCACTCGCCCATCCATGGCATCGTGTCATGGACGAGTACTATAAAAATGCGTATGCACCAAAGAATCCCGACCTTTCCCCGCTAGTGAATGGCTGATATTGTGTGCAGTCAAGTTTGTCAACCGATAGTCAGTGTTGTTCTGGGCATGCTTTTGAACAAAAGAAGCAATAAATAAATGCCTTAGCCCAAGTGACGCGTTGCACTTGTACAAATAATAAACGCAGTAGCGCAAGACAGTCGATGCCATGTAGGTTCATCGTGCTGTCAGATTTTGTCATATTGTTAGCATGTATTTGGACAAATGGAAATAACGTACATAAATAATGAGGAACACGCGGCGGCGCCACGTCACTTTGTTGCTTGGGCAGCCGAATTAGCGTCGCCGTTTTTCGCTCACTCTCCCTTTTGTGTTGATTTTCTCTTGACAGGTTGTTCACGGCCAACTCCTTTGACCTCATCGATGACGATGCCTTCGTCGGCCTGCCGCATCTCGAATATCTGTAGCGATTTCTTTTTCAATCTATTTTGTGCTATCGTGAAATAGCCACATACCAACAACCAATCAATCTTTTCCAGATTCATTGAAAATAACAAGATTGCGACACTCTCCCCCTTTGCATTCCGAGGCCTGAAATCAATGATCCACCTGTGAGTATCATTTAGCAACACGCCAAGTCATCGATTGCTAATCGCACGGGATGAAAGGCGCTGCGGCGTGCGAGGCTGAGGGTGTTCCAAAAATATGAAGTACACGCTCAAGAAATGGTTTGTTTGCCCTCATATTTGATTCGGAAGAAAGCCAAATGCTCGAGCCAAATGGGCCACGACGCGATTTGAACACGATTGCCTGTCAGCCTCCTCAACCGCACGCGCCTACTCGCGCAAAGATAGCGTGACCCGACCCGCAGGTTGAGAGCAAAAATAACCGTGCCTTCAAATCACCCCCAAAGCAGGTGACCTATAATCTGTTCCCGAGGTTTCTCACAAGTCATTCCGAGAGGATTTAGAACGCCGTGCACCAGAAATATTCGACTCTGTCAGCGCAACTTTGGGGGTAATGATGTCAGAGGCTATTTCACGAAGGCGAGAAGATGAACTGCGGTAGAATTGACAAATGCATGATTCAATTGGCCATGCTGGCTAAGTCACACCCACCCCCCAACCAAGCCCTTCCCCCTTTCTGCTCTGTCGTCATGCATTCAAAGAGCGCAGCCGTGCAAAAACGCGCCACTCGGAACACCGGCTCCCAAATAAATAATGCAGCGCTCATGAATTAAGCTGACTTTTTGCTTTTCACCCTCTTCTCCTTCCGCTTTGGGCTTGAGAGCAAATGTCCCTTCGGTCACCGCTGCGCATGTTTCTTCTTTCCCCTTGAAGGAGTCTGGCGTACAACAACCTTGAGACGCTGCCGAAGGATGTGTTTGAGGGACTGGATGCTTTGACCAAAGTGTGAGTACTGTATTCCCTTCTTTTGCCGTTGCCGCTGGCTCATAGAGGCCCAAAAAGTCACCGTCTGCGGAGCCTCGTGGATTGGCAAGACTGCGTTTTGCGGGCTGGGGAGTCGACATACTCGACTGGAGGAAGTGCCAGGCGTCTCCCTCGTTTGTGCAAATGCCATTTTGCGGATTACGACGAGGGTCAGATCGAGGAATTCCTTTCTTTCTTTCTTTGAATTGGCCGCTGTGAGCCCTTTTCAAAAGAATTGGCCAGAAATTCCATCATGAAATGATTCTTGATTTTACTTGTCATTGTCATGGTTTGCTCAGAGATGAGGCCGTTTGACCCTCTGTGCGTGCGACGGCGACTTTGATCTGGCAGCGCACTCATACGTTATGCGATTGTACGAAGGGACCTGAGAGGCAACAAGCTGCTCTGCGATTGCAAACTCAAGTGGCTGGTGGAGTGGATGCGCCACACCAACGCCACCCTGGACCAGATCGACTGCAGCGGGCCGCCCGTCCACCGGGGCAAGAAAATCAATGACCTGCTGCCGCACTCCTTTGACTGCATCGCGTCCGGTAGCAAAAAGACGTCTCGTCTTTTTTTCACATTTGACCTCCCGTATACGGATGCTAAAACTGATGCTCCTTTGCAGAGTTCGCCGCCTACCAGTCGCTGAACTTTGAGTCCATTTCCATTGAGGCCTTCGCCTTTGGCCAAGACCAGTACGTTGTGTTTGCGCAGCCGTTTGCTGGGACGTGCAGCTTCCTGGAATGGGATCACGTCGAGATGACCTTCCGAAGCTTGGACAGCATCGAAAGTAAGTCGGGCCGAGGGAGCGCAGCACAAAGTGCAAACGGCGGTGCGGCGCTAAGGCTCGTGCGACACGTTGCAGGCACTTCCACCGTGGTCTGCAAGCCCCTGGCCATCCGCGACCACCTTTTCGTCATTGTGGCGCAGCTCTTCGGTGGCTCCCATATTTACAAGCGGGACGTTTCCGCCAACAAATTCATCAAGATCCAGGACATCGACATCTTGAAAATCCGCAAACCCAACGACATCGAGACCTTCGTGATCGACGGGGAGTCGTTCTTCGTCATCGCCGATAGCTCCAAGGTTGCCCGTCCTGTCCTGTCCCCTTCCCTCCCTTTCGTTTTCTCGCGCCCCGTCCTTTCTTGGGACGGAAAAGACTCCATTTCAGACTCCATGTGACTTTGGGCTCCTCTTGCAGGCCGGCGACACGACCATCTACAAATGGAACGGCAACGGCTTCTACTCTCACCAGTCCCTCCACCCGTGGTACCGAGATACGGACGTGGAGTACTTGGAGATCTCCAACAAGCCCCACCTGATCTTGTGCAGCAGCTCCCAGAGGCCCGTGGTTTATCAGTGGAACAGGGCCCACAAGAGGTTTGACCGCAGGACCGACATACCGGAGATGGAGGACGTCTTGGCCGTCCGACACTTCCTGTTCAAGAGTAAGAGCTTGAGTTTGATCGTTACGGTGCTCGCCCTCGACTCTTACAATTCGCGACATTGTAGAAGGTAGAGCTACTCCAACTCGATAGGTTCGCATTGACAGGCGCGAGACTCAAACCAGAATCTGGTCTCGGTGCGCAGTGAGCTTCACGACCCCTTTGAACCTTTGTCCTTTTCCAAAGGTGAGCTGTTCATTTGCCTGACGCGATTTATCGGGGACTCCAAAGTGATGCGTTGGGACGGCGCCATGTTCAAGGAGGTCCAGACGTTTCCCTCCCGCGGATCTCTGGTTTTCCAGCCCGTCTCCGTCGGCAACTGGCAGTACGCCATCCTGGGCAGTGATTATTCGCTGACGCAGATCTACCGGTGGGACGCCGAGCGGGGCCAGTTCCTTCCGTCCCAGGAGCTGAGCATCCAGGCGCCGCGGGGCTTTTCTCTGGTGTCGGTCGACGGGCGGGACTTCCTGATTGCATCCAGCTTTAAGGGGAAGTCGCAGATATACGAGCATCTCATGATCGATCTTAGCCATTAAGTCCGCCCTCTCGTTTGGGCTCTCCGTCTTCACCGTCCGTCACTGTTTATCTGACATGTGTTGCGACTCGTTTAGAATGCAGGCAGTGCACACGCGAGGGGAATCTGGTGGCCGGGGTTGGGGGGAGGGGACGCTTGGGGGGGGCGATCGGCCGGCGTCGATGAGGATAGCGGGTCTTGGAAGATTCAAGAACAGGACATGGGTCGACGCCGCCTCAGCCGGGATAGAATCCAGCTCACTTGCGACCCCGAAAAAGGCCCGTCCAACATACTGGACTTTGACAAGCGTCCCGTAATGGAGGATGTGCCACTGTCGGAGCGACTGCGCGAGCTTGAGCAGACTTGATTCACAGTACCATGTGTGGCTTGATGGAGGCTGAACGATTGGGACTGTGCTACAATTTAGCGACCGAAACACATGCGCCAAAGTGAGAATGGCATCGATTCCGTTGTCACCACTTCCAGAGCACGCAATGAAGAATCCACTCAGCTCTTCTCTCTCCATCCACTCTGTGGCCGTCGCTTACGCAAGACTCGACGCATGATGCCGACACTCGCGGCGGTGCTTTTCGGATGAATGACTCACTAGAAGCGTCCCACTGTGTCACCCGCCTCGCTCCCTTTCACTGCACTCTTGCCCCGTTTTCGCCCTCACTGACAAAAGCATTGTTGGGAGTTGCAGTACCTGTGCATTCACGCGGTCCTCACGTTGGGAATCACAATGCAATTCTGAAAACGGTTCACACGACCCGCAACAATTGGCCAAATAGAATTTTTACGTACTTATTTTTTTGATGACACTGTACAAATAATGGAATTTATACCACACAGCGTTTAGAGGTAGAAATGACAGCACTCCGTTTTTTTTTTGTTTTTTTGGGTTTTGTTTTTTTTTGTCACTTGCTGATGTTAGCGACAGCATGGTGTGAAGTGTCATTAAAACAATCGAAAATTCCGATGGTTTTGTTTTTGCAGTTATTCTGTAAGTGTGTGTGTGTATGTATATATACACACACACACACATGTGTATATATATATCCAATTTCTGTGTGCAGGGAAGTTTCTGTACTTTTTGGGTATATCTCATGTGTACGTTACAGGCGTTGAATCAGTACTTCTACCTTTCCAAGGGGTGCGCATCTCTCCACAAAAGACAATTTAGTGTGAGGTAACAATTTCAAAATATGACGACCTTATAGACCTTTACAATCTTTGGGGACATCATTGACTTTTATTTAACTTTGGGTTCATTTTGATGGCAACCCACCCCCAGAAAATGTAACTGCTCCAGCTCAGATGTAATCTCTGCGTACGAAATTGTATTGGAAGATTCATCAGTGTGGGTTCAATCAAGGGGGATGATGGAAAACTCCCGATGGGTGAAAACTGTACATGCAATAATGTGTGTATGTTTTTATTTTTGTTTTTACAGGACATTGGTAACAGCTCAAGGGGGAGACCGAAAGAGTTCTGCAAACTGTATTTGCGCTACATTTTCCCAGAAACCTGCCACTGTTTTTTTCTTTGAATGGGTAATACAACAGAAGATAGTTTTGATCGTAGATACTTAAAGATGTGTACTACCTCATGTGACATGGACATTTACTATGAAGATAATCGTGGCCTTGGTCACCTGCAACATAACCATGAACAGTATGCAAGGGTTAAGTACAGAGTGTGACTGCTCTGCCACCTTCGATTAAGGGATTCAAGAGTCAGCATTGTGACAAACAATACGTTTATTCAATCGTTTGATGGGCCTAAATAACGTGATGTGCGTCAGGTGTTGGTGCAAACGTGACATGAGCGTTGTCCTGGACACCCCCCCCCCCCTCCACCTCCAGCAAACGGGGGCGTGAACGTTGGGGACTGTTTCGGTTGTCCATCAAAGTGGCGGGGAGGCTTCATTTCTTCTCCCCCCTGTGGCTAAAGTCATCATTGCATGCGAGGCGGCGACCGGGCCAGGCAAGGTTAGTTATTAACTTCCCCTTTGCAGCCACTTGTAGGGAACCAAGGGCCGGCTCGTCGCCGTGTCGAGGCATGCTGCCGCCCGGCGCACGCATCTTACCATGGCTGACCGCGACCGTTGCCCACCGGAGAGCGCCTTAGTCGCGCCCGATCACGTCACGGTCGTGTTCCACCAAGTTGCCAGTCATGGCGAAAATAGCGGCAGCGACGGCGGCCCCTGGTGCGGGGACAGCGAGCCGACCAAGGAGGGCACTCACTTGCGAGCGTGGCGGTACCTCGACGGCGATGCTGAAGAGGACGCGGCCGCTTGTAAGTTGCCGGAGGTCGGCGAGAGGGACACGCTGTGCCCGTCGCCGGCGGCGCGCGTCACCAGGAAGCCGGCATCCACCGACCAGAGCGCCAGCCAAGGTTCGCTTGATTTTCCAATTCCTGCGTGCCCTTGTTGCTTAAATTATATTTTGTATGTTGCCTTCCGCAAAAAAAAAAAAATGCCTGTAAAGTGTATTGATTTCCTGTCGTGTGACGTCACACAGGCGATAACGGTGCTCTTGTCACGTGACCACTATTACCTAACCGCGGCTGGTGCTTTTCACGTACCCCCGCGAACGTTGAAATGTTTTCGTCCATCTCACAGCAACTAAAATCGTTGCCAGGCTCCCCACTTAATTTAGCTCACAATGGCAATCTACAAATCGTTAATGAATTAACGTTATATGTACGTGATGTCATCATTTTAGCTAGTTTGACGAGCTGACCATTGAGCATTATTTGGGAGAGGTGGGGGGGGGGGTCACATTCCCCCCCCCCCTTTGATAATTGGTCAATTGAACAATTTCAAACGGTCACTACTGGCAAATCCCAATGTGTCCCCGCAGGCACCACGTTGATTGTCTCGTGTATGTGCCCTTCCTCTCGCCCAGATTCAGCTGTGGTGGGCTCACCTGTGACCTGAGATGAATGGATAGACCTGAGTTGCCCATGATTAGTTTCTGACCAGGGTGGGGGAAAGGTTAGAAAATGACAATAACGTTTACAATGAATGAGAAGGTATTGAAGTTCTTTTTGGAACTGTACAAGGAAATTGGACGCTGCTCGTCGCATTGTACCTTGTGATTCCTCCCACTTTCTGAACAATTAGGCCTTTTCCTGCCTAAAGGTTGGAACAAGCAATCCGATATGAGCGATGGCAAACGGACGTCACGCTGTGCGGGATCACAAAGACGGCGGAAATATGACCTCGACAATCGGTATGCTTGGCTTGAGTTGTTTTTGAAACCATTTTGTTGTCTTTCCTTTCCACAGGGAAACAAAAGCGGTGTCCGGGCCTCGGTTTGTTCTACGCCTTTGTGTCCACCGTCTTCTTTTCCATCATCTCGCTCTTGGTGAAGACCATCCAGGGAGTGCACGCTATCGAGATCAGTGGCATCCGCTGCTTCTTCCAGATGCTCTTCATAGTGCCCTTACTCATTTACCACAAGTAAGCATGAGATGAAAGGGTTCTTCGTCCCCTCGAAGCGGGACGATGGACTAACATTGACTCTGTGTTTCTATTTGCCGCCTTGTATATCCATGACACTCAAAAGTTTCCCCGGCATTTATATTTTTGTACAATCAACCAAAAGACTACAGTCCCCTTATTGCACATGATGTCATTATTTTATGATCTTTCACACTTGGCAGAAAAAGACACATACGTGTTGAATGGAGCTGGTGAAAACTCCTAAGTCGGCCGTAGTTCTCTACTTGCTTTGCAGAGGAAAAAAGAATGTGTTGTTCAGACGATACAGTGACTTTCTTTTTTTTTATTGATTTATTTTTTAATTTGTGAAAATGTTTTCCTATTTCTGAACAAATGTGTGTATTTTGCAATCTCTAAAATGTTTTTTATACAGTTTGAGATGGCTAAAAACTCACCAGATTGTCCTTCCACACACTCCCCCTCACCACCATGAAGCCGCACCCTTAGAAAATTACATCTAGACCACATTTCAGCCCACGCATCCATCCTCGCATCATCTCTTACCCAAAATGGTCTGGTCAGCCATCCCCCCCCCCCCCCCCCCCCCCCCCCCCCCCCCCCCCCC